>PVHP010009739.1:38434-49661 GCA_004024765.1 Zapus hudsonius | reverse complement strand
GGGCATAAAATGTTGTGACATGTATGGGTCCCCCAAAATGATGTCTCAAATTCTTAAATTCTGGTAAAAGTGAATGTGATCATTTTTGGAAGTAGGGTCTTTATGAAAATACTCAAGTTAAGATATACTCCTACTTGACTGCATTTGCTTCCATCTGAGTGTGGTCCTTATAAGAAGATCTGGGCAGAAAGATGAAGAAACAGAAGGGAGAAGGCATGTGACAATTTAGGCATTGAGGTGAGTGATATCCATGAAAGCCAATGAATGCCAAGGATTTCTAACAACTACCAGAAGCCAGAAGCTGCATTCAGAGTGAGTGTCTGAATGTTAAGAGAGCACAAACCCCTGTTGTTTCAACCGTTTTTTCCAGAGCATTTTGGTATAGAAGCTCTCAAATTTAATACACCCAGCAGGATGAAAGGTTGATCTGAAACCAAAAGCAGGCTGCGTCTTAAGTATTTTCTGCATCATGCCTGCTACATAGAAGACTTTGCTCTTTGATTTTGCACAATTACTTTAAAACCGAATGGCAGTCCCCCTGTGAATGTAGAGAATGTGTTGTCACTTCAGAACATTCTCTGAAGACACACACAAGGAGGTAAAGGGCAGGGCACTCAGCCTTATTCCAACACTGTCCACAAATGCTATCCAAGTGCCTCAGCCTTCTCTTTCCCTCCATCTTATGTGTTTCAATGTGAAAAATAAATGAACTTAATGATAGCTCTTTGGTGTTTAATCCTTAAATAAAAGAAAGATTTAGAATCATTTAGTTGATAAAGAAATCAGAGTGTATAGGGACATAAATCTCGAATGATCTCATGCAATACTTTGTAGGAATAAATAAAGCTAGCATGGATTCTCTGGTTTGAATGCCATAGGGCACCATATCCTGCAGTTTTGTCTGGGCTTGTGTGGGCCAATCTGGAAGCATCAACATATGGCAAGGTATATAAGATCAATAATCATATCATTGAATAGTGAAGCAAGGAGACATAGTGAAAGAAACTCATCCTAAACAAGAGGTCTGAACTCAGCAATCATATGAATGAATACTTTATGGTTTTATTAAGACTTGAATCTGGCATCTCGTAAATATATTTGCCCATCCAATTGATGACATTGTTGGCAACAGGAAAAGTTGAAGCAATGGTAATTGTGTTAAAAATACTGATATAATTATGAATTGTATGTCAAGGTTATATAGAAAGTGTAGTTTATGTATCATATTTTAAAGAAATGAACATAACAACAAAAAATAAAATATGAATTCCATGAGAAAAATGTAAAACAGCACTATCAAACAGAAAAATTTGTGTATTTTTTTCAGTTAACTTAAAACTGCTCTGATCAAATATGTCTAATTAAAAAGTCAGCATTATCAAAATAGGAATCTTATAATAAACTCAATTCTCTTAGGATTGCTGGTAATGTTTTGTTTTCTGAGCAGGTGTGGCTTACATGGAGTATTCATTTATGCAATGCCATGAAGCATTGTCATTCCACTGTGGATACATGTATGTGTTGTGTATGTTATTTTTGCAATGAGAAGTTACAGAGAAAAATTATGTGTACATCACTGTGGTCTGTGGATTACTTCGGGGGTCATTGAACACTAACACTCTGGTTCATTGACGGAGCTGGGTGAACAAAGTCCTTGGGATAGAAGTAGGCCGATGGGCATAGCCACCTGGGAGAACGTGGAAGTGGACAGCTCTCATTTATTGTATAGATAAAAGTTGTTTATATAGAAGAAAAGGCAGAGGTAAGGGCATAGGCAGCAAGGGGATTGTTAGGGGCAGGGTAGTCTGTGGACATCTCATGAGTGGATTGACAGGGGCCAGTAGCCTGCGTATGCTTAGTTTGCATAGATAAATTTGGGGGGGGTTTCTCTGTAACACTAGACATGTATAGAATGGTGATGGCTGCAGAGGAACTGTAACCTTATTGTTTAGGTTTGTTGTTACAGCTGGAGTGAGTTTAGGCCTTGAATTGCCTGCTTATCTCAGGTCTCCCTGTGGCCTACCTGGAGGGCTAGAGTTTTAGAATTAAGAAGGAGATTTGGGAAACACCTGCCAGTCCCAAATAAGCTCAGCTCATATAAACTTCAGCTTCAGAGGTTATCAGGGTTTCAATCTGGTCTCTACTTCATTTAACCCTATATCCTCCATGCCTCTTAGCAGGGTCCCACACATCACCAACAGTAGCAGGCTTCTTAAGTTATTGCTATGGCTGGAATATGCCTTTTAAGTTTCATGTGTTACACTCTTAATTCCCAAATTCATATATAGTTAATATTTGGAGATTGTGTCTTCATGGCGTAATTAAGATTAGATGATGTGATGATAGGACATCCATGATATAACTAGTCTCAAAGGATTACAGATCCAATGTTGAGTGCTTCCTTTGTCTTGGCATGGGATATCTTTTGCAAGAAATCTTCTAATCTTCAGGTGTGTCCCCTTGACCTGGAACTTCTTAGTCTCAAAATGTTAAAAAAAAAATACAGTTTATTTCACTATAAATTAGCTAGTCAATAGCATTGGGTAGCAACTCAACATGGATTATGGGAGCTTATTACTATGAGATTCCATGTATAAGAATATAAGAAGACCCAGTGAGCCCATCTCTGGCAGAAAGATGCAAAACACTAATGCCCATCTTCAAGGTGAACCAGGCCCAAAATCAGCAAGAACAGGTATAAAGGTCTACATCCAGAATGGAAATAAACCAAAACAATGATGAATTGTGCTTCTAGAGAAAATAAACTCTAGCACACAGGAGAAAAGAAACTGTTGCCTAAATTTAAGAACTCTTGTATGGATGCTTTCCCCAGTTATAATTGTATTTTTTTAAGGATGGCACACAGCAATACAAATCAATTTCATGTGTCCAGAAATTCTCATTCATTGTAACAGATTCAGGTTCATATCTTGGAAAGTCAACTCAAATGAAGCAGCTTTTCTTGGATTTGAATTAAACAGTTGGAATTAATTTCAGACGTTATGACAGCTCATAGTAGCACCTAATTTAGAGTCAGATCTATACTTATTGGGGGGATAAAAATCTGTTTCAATTTTGAAATTAAAAAGTGTGTGTGTGTGACTTTATGGGGTGGAGTTGAGCTTGATAAAGAAGAAAATAGTGTATTTTAAGTTAAAGGGAGAAAAAGTGGGAAATAAATATTTACCAGAATTCAGAGATAAGAAATCAGAGTAAAACAATCACTTTTAAAGAAAAACTCAGTAGCTTGATGTGAAGGGACATATTTATTAGTATATATTTTGCAAATCCCAGCTACCTCTTCAATTCTGGCACTCACTAAAACATAAATCTTTCCATGGCTTTGAAAACCTTTAATTTCATTGTGAGGAGTTAAGTGATTCATTAACAGGGTACCTTTTTATGATAACAAAAGTTAATAATACCAAACCAAGCATATTATCCTCCTAAAATGGTATATCTTGCCTGATGATGGATCATTTCTCCCAAGCAGGTACATCTCAACACCCAGGGTTGACAAGATATCCAGGAAGCACTCTCAGAGGACAGGGACTGGGACACTGTGGTAGTTTGATTTTAAAGTTTCCCCATAACCTCAAATGTTTGTGATTAAGCTTCATGTTCAGTCCCAACTGGTGCTGGAGCCCTGCTGGAGGAGGTGGAGTCGGGCTTATCAGTCCACCGCACTGGTTGTTCAGGACTCCCTTCTCTCCATCCTCCCCACTGATACGTGGACATATGATGCCCAGATGACTTCTCCTGCCATGCTTTCCCTGCCATCACAAAACTCCACCTCTAAAATGTAAGCAAAAATAAATCCATCCCTTTCATAAACTGATTCCTGGTGAGTGCTTTGTCTCAGTAATAGAAGGTATTTTCTGTGGATGGGTAGTCAAGACAAAAGTGGCACTCTGCCTGCCAGAACTGTCTACCAGGGAGAAGAAAATGTATCATTGTTCTTTTCTTAGGCTTTCTTTCCTTTATAGAAGGAGATGAAACTTCCTTCTAAGCACTTACCTAAATATCTATAAGATTGCCAGCTGCTGAAATGTGGTATCAAGACCTAAGAAATGACTGGAACTCACGTGCAAAAAAGTATTCCTGTCACTGATTCTTTTCAATTTACCTATCTGAATTTATTATTTAACATGAAAGAGAATGGTATATCAATCATTAAAATGAACCTGAAGATTTTCTCTACACTTGACCTTAGATCAAGAACTTTGGATTGTTAGGAATGAACGTGTGCCATCAACCAATAGCATAACTTTGTAGCAATTAGCTTGGGGATATAATACTGGAGAACAATTCAGTGTTTGCTTTATGTGTGGATGATCAGGAGAAAATATAAAGAAACATAGTAAATATGAAAGAAAATATCAAGAAAGATACCAAACAATTTGGCTCCTGAGATGTAATAATAATGTGGAGGTGTGCCTTCTAGAGAACAAGACATGTGAAATAACAGTGAGGGAAATGGGATTTTTCCAGAGGACCCCAGGAAACATGTGCAGCTCCAGCAGGGGCATCACAGGGAAGGAATACACACAGTGGTGTGCTTCAGCTTAAGCATAAGATCTGAGGAGCTGGAAACCACGTGGAGGTTCAGCAAGGCGAGGCATGCATTTAATACCACAGAGCTATTATAGAATGCTAAGGAAGGCATATGATTACAAATTAGTATTTTCAGAAGATCTTTCTAGAGGAGGTATGCAGCCAGTGCCATAGAAAAAGTACCTTCTGTCCAGGAAATAAGCCAAGAGATTCCGACTCTAATCTAGGCAGGAGGTGTGAAGAGCTTGCACAAGGGTTGTGAATGTGGAGATGAAACCTCAGATCTGGGAGAGATATTTTAAGGAGGAAATGTTGAGACTCTGCTACAGGTTGTATAAGGGAGAAAATGTGGAAGATGTGGGTAAAGGAAATCGACTTTCCACAGTCTCCCAAGAACTGGTAACACGGTGAGAGGGTCATCTATGATGACAGGACAGGAATTACAGGCATTGCTCTTTGGCAATGTAAATTGATCTCCTTGACTTACAATTCTAGTTGTTTGTAGAAGATATAGTTATTATTCTGACTTAGACCATGCAGTTGGTAGTTACAGACCCTTCATGAGGTGAGACTACCCCCCATAGAATACTCGTCAAGCCAGCGTGGACACCCTTGTCTGCATTCATCTACGTCCTGCTGAGCTGATTCTGAGCACTTTCTATGTATGAGGTGCTTTCCTGAACACAGCCATATTAACTTTTTTTTTTTTTTTACTAAGTTGATCTTGATAAAAACCCTATAAAATGTTACACTTTACAAAGTAGAAAATTGGCCAACACTCGTTGGACACGTTTTGCAATGACATGTTATTAAGGGAAAGAATGATCTTAAGAATAAGGCTGTCTTTACTTTGGATATCAATTCACTTTCAAAAAATTATATTCTATAAGAAATAACTTTTTAATATGTGACATTTAAAAAACAAAGGGAAAAAACCTCTTCAAGTCATGTTTTATGAATTAAATGTCTAGGACCATGAGACTCAGCATATGCAGCCAACATTTGCTGGAATCTTTGGTGTTTGGTCAGCAAGAGTGGTAAGAGGGAAGCTGTGTTCTGGGTGTTCCTTCGTTCATGTGTCACTGACTCTGCCTTCACACCTGCAGAGCTCCTGGTCAGGCTGATTTTCTGGTTAGAATACAGGAAATAAGTAATTTGATTGATTGGCTGATTTTAAATCTGATTTTTATACTAAAATTAAATGTAACTGATGAACCATGTATTACAAGAAAAGCGGGAATAGACACACAGGTAAACAAAAGCTATGTATATATATATATATATATATATATATATATATATATATATATTTATATATGTATATATATATACAAAAATGCTAATTTTTAAAAATGTATGAGTTGCCTTAAAAATGAAATTGTGATCTTAAAACTGAGCATTCAATAGGTTCAATAATATATATGTCTAATTTAAACCATTGTTAGACATTTTATTATAGTAATAAAACACTTCAAAAACTGAAACTCTCATAAGTGAGAAAATTTCAAAATGTAAATGCGATTTAGCTGAAGATGATTGAGGAAATTATGTTGTTTTTAAAAATGTACTTTAAAAATGTACTTAATTGCATTTTTAAAATTTAAGACACAGCTTGTTTTTCTCATTATGTCGTGTGTGTGTGTGTGTGTGTGTGTGTGTGTGTGTGTGTGTGTGTACATGCACTTCTGATTATTGTTTGGCCTGTGTCCTGGGGGCAGAACCCGGGGGTACTACAAAGAATCTGATTTGCTTAACTGACACAGTGCCCCCTGCTGTTGATTATGACAAAAACAAGAACATTAGTCCTTTTACCAGAATATTTAAACACTATTCTTTGGGGCAGGAAGGAAAGAGAAAAATAAACCCTCAGGCCTATAAATGTTCTGTATTGGATTATCAAACTAGCTCTACTAGGAAATATACATTTGAACTGTTTTTCAGGAATTAAGTATAAGTATTAGCAACAACACATAAATGTATGTATTCCAAAAGTTTTCTGAAACTGTTTGACTATCATTCACACCAGTTGCTGTCCAAAGGGTCTCCTGAGAGACCCATGAATTTCTTTTTGGCTTTTTTTTTAGTATTGTTGATTTTTCTCACATCCAAGCCTCACACCCTTCAATTTAAGATATACCTAAAAGAAGAAAGCAACGTGGCTGTGTCCTAGCATGGAGACCCTAAAATAATAAAATAAAATGAACCGTCTTCACTTGCCTTCCTTCTAATACCTAGTGCTCCAAGGAGCCATGTGATGACAATTCAAAGATGGTGAGCAGCTCTAAAATTCTTCATTCTGTGTGCCTACCTCTGTCATCAGGTGAAACAGAAAGCTCTTCTGCTGATTGGTTCTACCATTCAGCAAGCCTTCCTTCCAGGGCAGGGCCATGCAGCGCCCTAGGACATGGAGGCCAGACTTGCACTGCAGTTACTCACCGTGATCTGACACCAAACACAGTGCAATCCTGTGAGGCCCTGGTAGCACTTCACTGTTTTGTGGCACTTATCACACTTGGCTGGGCAGTTCCCTTCGACCCAGTAATGGTGCATCACCTAGAACGGAAGAGCTGCTTGGTAAGAGGAGGCACCTGTCACCACCACCCCCTCAGAAACCTTCATGGCCACAAACTCACATCTGTGTTCTTCTTGGACTTCACGTAGGTCTTGATGCACGAAGGAGGCGCCCTGGCCACACAGCGCTCATGGACCGTGTACTTGCAGACTGGAAGGAAGCAGGTACACGCATCAGACCTAATCCCTCCTGATTGCACTTTTATAGAGAAAGAATGACATTAGCAGAGCCTCGTTTTCCATCCAGTGCTCCATAATCAATGCAATCAGCCACATCAAGGAAAGTCCAAGTTGACTGTTTTTACCGTGGAATACAAAAGGCCAATTAGTACAGGAAATATTATGCATCTGAAAAACCAAGGCTCCTCGATCATGGCCTAGTAGGAAATGCTTAATTAAATCAGTCCTCACTCGAATTTTTCACAATAATTCCCAGATGACAAAAATATTAAAGACAAATTGATGACAGCCAAATGGCTCCGTGTCATTTGCTAAGAGGCAGAAATCTATATTTTACAAAGTATAGGCATCAGAGCAGCTGGCGAGCACGGAGAAAGAGCCCATGAATGAGGTTAAGCTCTTCTGTCTATTGATCGATCCACACCTTACATGGCTGGTTAGTCCATTTCTAAAGAACAGCCTTCACCGTCCTTTCCAGAATACTGTGACTGGACATTCATCAACCTTTGCTGGGAAAAGATGGATGTGTATACATGAAAACGTGCATCACACACACACAAGCAGATGAGTATATGTGTGCATTTATAGAGTCCAGGCCATAAAACGAAATCATACACATTTTGGAAACTTCAAATCTTTTGTGGTTTAAGATTGAATAGAAATTGTCATATATAAATAGGTGTTCATTTTTGTTTGGTTGGTTTAAGACAGGGTTTGACCACATACCAGCCGTCCTGGACTCTCTAGGTCAGGATGTCCTCAGACTCATAGTGATCCTCCTACCTCAGCCTCCACCATACTGGGATTATAGGTGTGAGCCACCTTGCCCAGCTCAGGTGTTCTTTGAACAGAATGCTGGTTCCAAACTATATCTCAAAATCATAAACATATAGAAGAAAAAATATTTAAAATACCAGATACTCTCTGCTCCAAAGGCCAATTACTTCCTAAAGTAGGAATGAACACCATTAAATGCCCTTAGTACATATACAATAAAATTCCTAAAATTTAATGTCTATGAGTTCCTTTAGCAACAATGAGGAGATACTTAACGTTTTTTTTCTGTCCTATAGGAGAAATCATCTTTGAATATTGCATTCACCACACTGAGAAAATCACTGTAAATTACTTACTTTTTATATAATACCCATCTATTTCCAGACTTACTTCTTTAACATTCTGACCTATATCTACCATATGATCTCACCCTATTAAGAAACTATAGAACTTTCAAAATAGTGTCACCTTTGTTCATGGAGAATATTCTAGTACAGCTGGCCTTCCAGACTTTATTAAGATCCTAAAATGCTTAATAAATCATGCATGTAAGGCATTACAGCATGGATTTTCATGTCAAATATGCCTAAAAACCAAACTCCAAAACACACTACTGAAGATCTCAACGGAAAACCAAGCTCTGGAAACTGTGTATTATACAGAAGCTAAATTAAAAAGCAATGCATTTATTTAAATGAACAAAAGTAAAATGTGTCTGGAAATTTGATGATTTGGGTAATGACTATAGCAGAAAAAAGAAATGATTTGGAGAGTTCATTTGCAGCATTGAGGGCACAGTATCTAGTGTGTTTTAGCAGAAACCAGGGAATTTACTTATTTTTTCAAGTAGATGTTATAGATTTAAAATTACGACACTGCTTCATAATTCACCTATTATATATGCTCTTACAAAATCCTAATCTGTAAACAGTGCTGAATTAACAAAATAAAATAAAATTTTCCAAGTTAACTAAACTCCAATGAATTAAAGAAACACAATGATACCTTTGGAATCCAAGAAACTAGAGCGATAAGAAGACTTCCTAGGACATTAAAACCAGCCTAGCAGAGCTAAACCTTGTCTTAACTTGAATGCAAATTTATTTTTAAGCATTTAATGTAACTGTCTTTTTAAAAGATTTGAAGAAATTGACTCACACTAAGAAATCTTTTCAATTCAGTGGCTAACTTAGAAAGAAAAATAATAAAGATAATGAGTACGACAAGTTAGTGGACATTTTCCATATGTTCTAAGGAAAAAAAATGAGAACCATGAATCAGACTTTTGCTAAAGGTTTTGAACGTATCCTCAGAGGAGGGCCTGGGCCTTGTGGGGGGTCCTGAAGCCCATGATCTTGGGAGCCAGGGGACACTTGAGCCCCCGAGGATACTCACAGGAGCAGCAGAGGCCCTGCTTGCCCACCCCGATGAGCATGTTCAGGCAGAGGTTGCAGTAGGCAGGCTTGTTGAAATGCTTCAGCCTCCACACGTGCTGCCCGTCATCCTTCACGTTCTGCGGGGACAGGACGCAAGAGAAGCAGATTTCACTGAATGACATGTGCCAGGAAAACTCAGAGCCGGACTGAAGCCTGAGAAGGCCGTCTGTTCTTTCATCTATGACTTTCCCCAAGTCCACCACTAAGTCTTGAGAAAAAAAAAAATGTGCTTTTTCTCATGTGCTTAGAGACCTAAGCAGGCTGCCTTCTTTCCAATGGCTGGACAGCAGTACCCCACACTGTCTCCATGCATGACCTGTCAAACAGAGCCATGTCTCCCAGATTGCCATGCCTGCCTAGCCTCTGAACACTGTGCTTAGCACAAGTCTTCAAACTGCAGATTGGGTACAGAGAGGAGAGACTGGAGTGGAAGGAAAAACTACAAAGAATGTGCTAACCTTCCTTTATTGGAAGCACCTGCCAAAGCCACCATGAGATGAGGTCTTAAGAGAACGTCGGGGCTGGGCTGGATGGACCACACAATCAATACATGTGAGACACAGGGATACTCTAGGACTCCTGATTGGTTATATTTCATAACAATATATTCTATCTCAAATGATGAATTTATAAATAGATATATATTGAAGGGCATCCATTTCATTATCGTTTTGTTTGACTTCATTCCAAATATGAATGATTTTCTTCTTAGGAAATTATGGTAAAGAGAGGGAAATTGCATTATAATGTGAATCATACTCATTATAACTCTTTTCCAGGTTTATTAATCCACACTTTGAGCAAAAATGCTATATTGTTTGCAGTTCTGAATAAATCTACCTAATGTCATAACAACTATTTCTATAATGGGTTTTTCATCACATCTGTGTTGTTCAAAATTGAGAGACATGAAATAATGCAATGAATCTTGAACTCTTTACAAGTGGGCCACAATATGACATCGTTATTATATGTCATGAATTTTACTATCTTCATTTTGGCCATAGCCATGAACCTTTGCACCCCATCCACTAATTTGTGTGAAACTTAATTACAGACATTACTCATTGAAATTCTATTGACAGAAAGAGAGCACACAGTATTTCAGGTTTAAAAAATTGTCTTATTTCTTAGAATAGATGCAACTAATATTTTTTGAGTACTTATGTAGTGGGGAACTAATTCTATCTGTGAAAGGTAATACACACAAGTCCAGGTCATCTTATTTCTATTGATAATAAAATATTAGTAATAATGTTCATAGCTTTTATTCCTATTCCCTTGTCAGGAGGCAAGACATCTCTCTGATTTATAATACCAGAGAAAATCCATAGTAACTAATTCTTACATTAGAACCAGAAATGTCAAATTTGCATCATAAGATGAAACATTAATGAAAATACTTCCTGGGAGGTAATTCTCAATGGGTCTTGAATTTCTGCATGCTTCAGAGGCAGAAGCATTTCTTGTTTTGTGCAGACAATCTCTTCGAAGATACCTGAATAATAAATAACCTTGGACAATAGACATACATCTCCCCCCAGAGTTGAGGGCAAGTTCACTAACTGCTCAGTCCAATGACCATGGCTCTCTCTCTCTCTCTCTCTCTCTCTCTCTCTCTCTCTCTCTCTCTCTCTCTCTCTCTCTCTCTCTCTCTCTCTCTCTCTCTCTCTCTCTCTCTCTCTCTCTCTCTCTCTCTCTCTCTCTCT
>PVHP010009739.1:0-38334 GCA_004024765.1 Zapus hudsonius | reverse complement strand
AGGTAAACTGGCAGAACCCTGACTTGCTTACCAATTGCTTTTTGGAGAGTGATAAAGCCAATTGCTACCCATCCTGGAGGTTTCTGACCCCTCTCCAGCATCCAGGAAATGTGGTGAGCTAACACCTTAAGCCTCCAAGGACAGTGAGTCTCAGACCTGTCTCAAATCTTGATGGTGCATAATATTTCATATAAATATGATATTTGCCTTTTGGACCAGCAGCTCATATGTTGTCAAGAAAAGAAGCTAGGAAGATACCATGAAGGAGACATTGTGAGAAAATATATGTGTTTCATTTTTCCTTCAAAACATAAAAAATAAGCATTGTAGTAATTTTTAAAAGCAGATCTGGTATAAAGGAGACACAGTAATTCCAGTAGCTATGCAATGTGAACATGAGACTTATTAACTTGGGTATATTTTGAAATCTGTCTTTATTTTAAAATTCCTAATATCTTCAACAATTAAACATCCCTGTTTGAAATATTGCAATATGGGGCTATTAGTTTCAAAAGAAAACGGATAACTCTAAAAGAAACACTAAATTGCTTTAAAGTACTTTTAAAGTAAGGGAAAACTGCTACTTTTCATATATATTGCTGTTTTTACAATCCTTGTCATTTTATTTGAAGAGATTGTCCATTACATGGGAATAAGCCTCCTCCTGTTGGAAAGCACATATGGACTAAGTTAGCTGGCATTTTCCTTATCAAAAAATAAACAAGTTTGAACGTGGGTGTTCTGTCAATCAGAACCCTTAGCCATGTTACAGGCTGCAACTGATGTACAAATCCATTACTCGGGCAAAAAAAAAAATGCTCTACCAAAAAAAATTAAATATCTTTACAGCTTTTAGCCGGATGCAATGCCAAACTTCTTTAGAGAAGAAATTGAAACCAAGAGCCAACTACTTCTCAGCAGTGCAAATTACAGTCTAGCTCTAAGTCTTCTCATGTCCTGTCTTGTTTGTCTTGTTTAGATTGTAAACTTAGTGGGGAAGAGACAGAACCTATCCTCTCTGTATCTGATCAGCACTGGGATATATACTGATTGCTCCTTCCAGAGCAAATAAATATTTATTGCCAGAAATGAAATTCACTTATTAAAAAAAACCAAAGAAATGAAGATGAAGATGAAATCTGGAAGGTTTTCTTCTTTCCCTACTATGAAGAAGTGAAGGATCGATTTCCCTTTTCTCCTAATTTTCCTCTCTAATAAAATGAAAGTACCCACTTTCCTTTCTCGGGCCATGGTGTGAGGTTTCATTATACAATACCTGTGAAGTTAATTTCGCTCCTTGAGGACGGGTGTTATATAAACAGCAAATATTATTACCACCATAAGGCTGGGTTGTATAACCTCTCAACGTTTCAGCCAAAAGAATTGAGAAAGATGTTTGTAGGTTAGCTACACATTACTTCACTAAATATTGCTCTTTTTTTCCAGTAACAGACATCACCCAAAGCCCAGGGAGGAATGAATGCTGACTCCTGGGCCCTTCTGAGTGAAACAGAGCAGGCTGCCCTCTTCCATGAACCTCAGCTCCCTAGTAACCCAAAGTGTTCTACCAAGGTAAGATGCCTTTGGGCCTTTTTGAAGCTTTTTCATCATTCTAGTGATTTCTAAAGGTTTGTGGGTTTATTTCCTCAGTCATTCCAAAAGCGTGATGTTCACGTGAACTAGGGTTACTCTAAAAGGATATTTTCTTTCAAAATACCTTAGGAACTAAATGTGTTGATATAGTACCCTATAGTGGCACACGTAGGCTTGGTTCAGCAGACTGAATGTACAATATAAGAAGAGCTAACGTTGCAAATGACCTCTGACTGCTTCAATAGCAACCACTAAATTGCATTGACAATTTTTTCCATGGCCTCCAAAAAGTTATAACAATATGAAAGAAACTGTTTTCTTTCTCTTTTTTTTTGGCAGAAAGATGAACTATAGTGTTTCTGATCAAATAATGCAGAGGGAAGTATTAAATCCCATGTAGAGTTGCAATGAGTCACTTTCTTACAGACCCCACTTCCTCAGGCAAGGCCAGGAGTTCCGAAGTCTCCAGAGCAAATTCTCTAACACATAACACCGCATAGCAATTTTGTCTGAACAACCTACTCTAGAATCTGGAAATAGGTTGCATTTATACATCGTTAAAGACAGCAAAACAAAAACCATTAACCAAGTGAAAAATTAGAAATTGGAATGTGGAATGACTGTTTTCCCAATTCAAATGAATTTAATAAAAGCACGTCATCTATCATTCATAAGGATCATTAGAGAACACATCACAATTTTCTGTTTTGAGTTCACAAAAAAAAATCTTCCCTGAAACTTTCAATTCAAAACAAAGTGTATGTTTCACGTGAGGATTAAAACCAACCTTACTTGAGCCCATACAGTGATGACGATATTATTTCATTCAAAAGCAATTCAGGCCAGCATGGCACAGAATCCAAATATCAAAAAGTTGAGGTGTCTCATTTCAATCAAAGCTGCTGTTCAGGTTCATCTACTACTGTTTTATGATAGAATGACTATGCATCCTTTTTCCTCAGAATATTTAGACAAGGGTTCAGATGTCAGAACTAAAGCATAATTATCTTCTTTATCTGGAAAAGGAGAGGCTGAATGTAAAAGTATTAGAAAAGAAAGAAATGTTCTTGATTCATTTTGCTCGCAAGAAAAACTGCCTAGTGTGAAATGGCCTCGTTAGGCAACAATGAAAAGACCAGGAGGAGCTCCCTGATTCTCTGCCATCTCTCCACTAGTCCCCTGAACTCCCTGTGCTTGTCCAAGTGGCCTTCCTTCCTCCTGAGCCAGGGAAAATAGCTTCTTTCATTCACACTGTGATAAAGTAGTGTGAGAACATATCAGCACAAGCCTGTCCAACAACCTGCTTTTATCAATTAAGGGATTCTAACATAGCTTTGCTGACGCATTTATTAAAAAAAAACTGTGTTTTCTTTTGTATTATAATAGTAGAAGTGAGAAATTTAGATGGAGACTTTGAAGACTTCAAGTATAAATTATTTATACTATCCCTGTATAGTCAGTTTCCAGTTACTAAAGGAGAGGCAATTATTATTAGGGGGAAAAATCATTCAATGAGTCTTTTAAAAGATTCCTCAAAGCAGGGTGTGGTGGTATATGCCTTTAATCACACCACTTGGGGGGGGGGCAGAAGAAGGAAGAGCTCTTTCAGTTCAAGGCCAGCCTGGGGTTCCAGAGTCAGTTCAGGGCATACTGGGCTAGAGTGAGAACCTATTTCAAACTGAACCAAACACCAAACCAAACCTGATAAGAGATTCTTCAATGAATGAATGAATGAATGAAGAATGGCTAATTCTCAGGTATATTTTTAAAGCTGTAATAAAAATCAGTATGGAAGGTCATTGATAAATGAACAAAAATAACATTTTCTTTAAGAATTGTTCTTTACAGAGGAAAAAATAGCCTGTCCCATATGTACAATGCCCTCTACATATTCAACAATGTAGCTCTGCCATCTAGTGGCTGTGCTTGATAATACACCTGACTATTAACCCATTTTTCTTTTCTCTGCTCCCGACAATCTCTTGGTAATAAAAAAGGTGGATATAACTTTCTGAAATAGAGTTACAAGGGAAATTACATATAATTAAATAAGCAGATCTTGAAAGCAAATAATTGTCATCCAAATAAACTCACAGCAACACAAGAAACTAAGTATCATAGCTTTAAACATTCTCATTAAGTTCGTGTAACGTCTATAGGTTAAATTAATTACGATATTTTTATAGATTCCCAAGTATCTATATTTAAAATTTATATTTAAATAATAAATAATTTAATCCATGTAAACTTAATTTCAACTTGATGACATTTAAAATATAGGTGGCTAAATTTCCCTTTGCAGTTTTCTCTCTCACTTAGAACTTGTCAAACATTTTTGTTTGGTGGCTGCTTCTCTTTCTGCAGCTGGGGACGAACCTGTAGCCTTAAGGGCCCCAACGTGGAACCCTTAGCAGGGCTGGAAAAGCATGCTTCCATGCCTCTTCCACGCCTCTTCTCTCCTTTTCACATGCTCTCATTTTCACAACTACTAGGATTACACAAACTTAATCCTAGAAATGTAAAAGTCCCTTCTGGGGAAACACTTATTAAAATTTCCTGACTAAGGTTACCTATAGATTGCATTTCTGTGGCAGAATATACACTCACATGATATGGCACCATTCTGTCCATTTCCTTTCATTTTTCTCCAAGTCGGCTGATTTACATTATGCTTTTCCCATAGGAAATATTAATGAGTTAACCAAACACTTACAACATAGAGATACATGGTAATTGATGTAAGATTATAGATTATGTTTAGCGTACAAAGCTCAAGAAAAATATTAGCTCATTATTTTCATATTCAACAAATATGTAATTGTGAACAATAACATCTATTTTATTTTAATATCATTCTTTACATGTTCGTTAGTGGGGTGTGTGTGTGTGTGTGTCTGTGTGTGTGTGTGTATTTTTTTGTGAGGCTGTATGGAGGTCAGAGGATGAATTTCTGGCCAGTTCTGGCCTTCCGTAATACTTGAAGGAGGGTTCCTCCCTGTTGTTCACAGCTCACTTGATGGGTTTCTGGAAAGTTCTCCTGTTTCTCCCATCTTCTCACCATCCATGCACAGTAATTACAGAAGCTCTATACAGCTTTCAGTTTTTACTTGGGGTCTGTGGATCTGAAACCAGGTACTCAAACTTGTGAGGAAAATGATCCATCTCATTAGCCATATTTTATTAATCTAAAATAAATTCTTTGGGGGCAATTTTCTATATATTGTTCAGTAGCATTTTTATTTTCTTTCTTTCACTATCTTAGCCTAAACGCCAATGGATCTTATGAAAAATAAAAATAAATAAATAAAGGGGGCTAGAGAGATTGCTCAGTGGTTAAGGCACTTTGCCTGCAGTGCCTAAGGCCCCGGGTTCAATTTCCCAGGACCCACATAAGCCAGACCCACAAGGTGGTGGCCCTGGTTCTCTCCCTCTCCCTCTCTCTCTCTCTCTCTCTCTCTCTCTCTCTCTCTCTCTCTCTCTCTCTCTCTCTCTCTCTCTCTCTCTCTCTCTCTCTCTCTCCTGCTTGAAAATGAATACATAAAATACGTTTAAAAAAGTGGAATTCAAACCTTTAAGAAAAGAATAAATAAATGAAAAGATCAAGGTAAAGAATACCACTATTCACCTAACACCCATTTATTGATTACCATATCCACATATATTTCCATTTATATTTTTCTACACTTATTTCCAAACAACAACCATAAGATGCTATGAGAGCTGACTAAAACATTTATTGTGCTGAAGAACTGTGGAATAGTATTGACTCTGCAAAGTTTGTTTTTCTGTAATAATGTGCGTGAGATGTTTTGGAGTCAACACCAAAGCAGTGGCCCTATGTTCTTTCATCTCAACCTGCAAATGCGCTATGTGCCAAGGTGCTGTCCATCCTCAATAGTCTTTAAATCCAAGCTTCTATGTTGTCATATACACACTATACGGAATTACTGTTCAACAATTAATATTAAATACAAAAGTTTCCTGTTGAATGTTGATATATGATCAGGTTAAAGTTGGCATGTTCATTTGAAAGCTGATCTGATTTAAAAGTCAATATAATGTTGCATTACAATCTTAAAATGATTTTTATTTTCCTTTGGCCAGTATTTAAATGCCAATACAATAACACTGGAGTCATTGATGTAATAAAGGCATGATGAGCAAGCTTAGAACAAGAGCCTAGCTGATCTGGAGACATGTAAGAAAGACAATATATTATTGTATAATGTTTATATAATATATTGTTGTCATGTATATGGATCTCCTCTCAACTTTTATGTTATTATATATAATTATTAATATAACATTATATTATTATGTTTCCACTCACACTCACTTTGTCATATATATATATATATATGATTATCATTGTAAAAAGGGGAAATGAATGGAATGGAATATTACA
The DNA here is from genome assembly GCA_004024765.1 of Zapus hudsonius. Taxonomy (NCBI): domain Eukaryota; kingdom Metazoa; phylum Chordata; class Mammalia; order Rodentia; family Dipodidae; genus Zapus; species Zapus hudsonius. The sequence continues at coordinate 32,336 of PVHP010009739.1, read as the reverse complement.
ATGATTACTGAACACAGTGTTTAGGAGTTTCTTCATTTGATGATATAAGAAGGCTGATAATTACGAAACAGAGATTGCACTTTAAGCACAAGTAACTAAAAAGAAATGTCAATTGAATTCCAGGGTAGTACTTTAGAGCTTAGGATCCATGTGTTAGGGCTGAGGTCACCCTTGTCACCGAGACCCCCACTACTTGTCACCAGGCTAGCCTCCATGGTGAAGCGCTTACGTTCTCTAAGCCCAGAAGCACCAGCAGAGGGATGGTCGTCATTCCTCCTTGAATCCATTCCTCCAGAGAGACGGTGCCATCGCGGTCATAGTCAATTTCTTCCATCATTTCATGAAGGATCTGGAGAAGAAAACATGAGGGAAAACTTTAAAAGAATCAGTAAAAAATGTTCAGGAATTGTTGCAAAGCTTTACCTTGAACTTGGTAGCACAAATGCTTGACTCACCGCCAGGTGTCACTAGAGAACCATGCATGCATGCCTGGGTGACAGCAGACCATGGATTCTATCACTGAGAACATAATCACTTGATTTTGATGTCTAGAACCTTGGCTTTCTATACTGCTGAACTTTTAGAAATCAGTGTTCGACTTTGAAATAATTTTTTTCCAAAGAATAGTGCCACTAAAATAAAGAGATGGCCTTTAATTTATGCATGAAAATAGTCTTTAATTACTTTCTCAAGATCATTGTTTTAGATTCCTATATATGCTAGAAAATGTCTGGACAAATTAACTTCATGACAAAGAGCTCAAATAACTATTGGCTAAGTAGAATGAGGTGAGATAATTAAGTTACTTTTAATTGCCTATCAGAACTCAAAAGAGCCAAAAGTTAAATGATCTTATCATATTTGATTAGACAGATTTTTAAAGAAGGCTTGCACATCACATTCAAACGTGTCCTCTTTAATACATTTCTAATGAATTACCTTTCTGGCGTATGCTGATGGTGTTGGTCCTTATTACAAGAGGCTACTGTGAGGATTTAATGAGTTAATATAAGTCGAACCCCTCCCTGCATTCAATAGTAAGTATTATAGTGTTCTTTGTGTTATTCTAGATGCAACTTACATTTAAGAGCCACATCTATTGACCCTGGTTTCTGGGAAGAAAGCATACTTCCCTTCTAGCATGATAAGTACTTCAATGAAGGAAGGAATATATGGCCTTAGTCCAGCAGAGGAATTTTAATCAGCATGGAGACACAAGCTCAAATAGAATGAGAGCCAAGTTTGAAGAAGTGCAGTAGACGTGATACTTCCTTTTCTGATGGAAGTCTAGTTTGTCTAATAACCATGCTGCCTGGTTGCTCACTGCCTGTGATAGTTAGTTTTGTTGTTAACTTGACCTCTTTAGTAATCTTGGGTGGGTCTCTGAGGATATTCCCAGAAAGGCAGCACTTTCAGCAGGGGGCAGGATATAAGGAAGCTCAGGGGAGTAAGAACTGAACATCCCTTCTGGGACGACAGTGCAGGAAGGTAATTCCAGAGACTTGGAAAGCCAGCAAGTCTGGGAAAGGGTTGTAAGATCCCCTCCCTCAAGCTATATAAAGGAGAAGGTAATTTCTCTCCCTTCACCGCCTTCCTGTTTGCTGTTTGATGGTGTGTGGTGTTGGTGATGGCTTCTTTCTCTCTCTGCTTGGACTTGTGAAAGGGGGCTAGCCTCTCTCACCATTATGGAACTGTAGTTTCAATAAATCTTTTCCTCCCATAACTGTGCCTGGTTTGGAGGTTCATCCAAGCAGTATGTGGCTTATTAAGACACCGTCTTTTGCTAGAATTGTAATGAAATTATTTCCATTCATAATAACACACTGATCTACTAGATTGAGAAGGTTACTTGGTTGGGAGGGTGTGGATAATGATGTTAGGATAATTAGTTCATTATTCTTACACTTCAAGATAACATATTTAGAACTTGGTAAACTCCATCTGATCTAGTTAAGATGCCATGACCCTTGAAAGCATGCTAATAAATTAGTAGAATTAGTCAAATAAAAGAACAAAACAGGGTGGAGTGGTACAACTGAAATCCCAGCACTCAGGAAGCTGAGGCAGGAGGACTGCATGGTTGAGGCCAGCCTAGATGATGCAGTCAAACCCTGTCAAAGCCAACAAGAAAGATTAAGGGAAAGAAGTGAAACATGGGACACTGAGGACTCAGGGAGACGGCTGACCTGGCCGACTGCTTTCATGACACAGTCTTCTTATACAGCGCAGGCTAGCGTCCTGTGGCCCCTGCTCAGCCTCCCAAGAGAAGGGAAGACTTGATCATTTCACCTTGATGTTTCCACTCAATCTCAAATTGGTGTGTGGCTCAGTTAGGTAAAATTTCCCAGAACATTTCAGGCTTCTTAATTGTTATCAACCTTAAATGTTCCCTTTTCTGGATTCCCTTATGGATGCTGTGGGGAGTGTTTGAATTCTCCAGCAGGTACTTGACACACTCAGGATCTGAAACCAACAATTGCTCCTTTCTTGGAACACCTGCCTGTCATTTTTCTGACACCTGCATCACTGGTCACTGAAAAATAATTTTTAAGTGGTAATAAGTGCTCACTTTTGTTTTGAAATCATCAGAAAAAAAATAAATAAATCTCCCTCCTTCCCTTATACCCTCTTGGGAATAAGGAATTTGACTGAGAACTGAGCAATTTTCAAAGGTAGAAAGTTGAGCAGAGTGGAAGAATACTACTTTAGATTCACAAAAGCATAAAGGCCAATAAAGTCTTAGTAAGTCTATTAATCTTGGTAGTATATTGAGATGAATTGAGCAGTAAATTAATACACTTACCCATCTATCTCAATGGTTTATTGATAAAATAAATCAGTGAATGTCAGCAGATGTGTTTCGTGATAAAACAAACAAAAACAAGAAATGCAGTTGAATTAAGATGGAGAAAGTTCCGATTCTAGGAAGAGCAAGGGCCCACCTTTGGCATGGTATTTACACTTCACTACCTTTGAAAAAGGCAGGAAGGAATATGCCTGAGAACCAGTTTTCCATGGTCACGTGAGTGGCTGCACACACCTGAGCATCGCATTTCAAGTCAGCTTCGGGAGGTCATAGAAAAAGCAAACCTTTAAATCACATCTATATGCTTTTCTTTTATTTCCAGATCGTTTACTAAACTGAATTGGCTTCAAGACAAAACCAAAATCATTGCGTCTCTCTTCACCCAAAATCGTTCTAATGAAGACTACAATCCCTAAACAAAATTTTTAATACATATTTTGAGAATGGTAGAAATTTGACAACAATTTATTCAAAAAGAGTTTGTTTTATTAGATATATTTTTCTTTACACAACTTGGTTAGTTCAAAATGCCTGGCTTTCTCTTTAACTAGCTAAATAGCTTTGATGAAGCAAGGAGTTTTGGTGTTCCCACATGTGGAGAGTGAATGGATCCCTATGTGAGCGTTGTGGGCTGAGGGCCCTGAGAACTGCTTCTGAGGTAGCACGATGTGCCACCCAGCTCCACATCCCACCTTCCACAATCAATTTTTATAGCAAAGGTTGGTCTTTACACTGTCCATCCACAGCTTCTGTGAACCTGCATGTATATTACCTCACCATCCAAAATACAATTTCAATAAGGAAGGAAGCCAGGGTCACTGCCAAGAGCTTCAGAACATATCATGTACCTGACCTTCTCATTCTACATCAACTTTGATTTCTGAGAATTAAAAAAAAAACTGCATTGCAAAAAGAAACTGAAATTATAGCAATAAGTTAAGTTGCTATTTTTTAAGGGACCATTTGGAATTCCATACCAGGTGAATCATCCTCCATATACCTACTGGATTAAGTTCAGTGACATCCCATTCAAGGTACTCTGCAACGTGCATCATCTGACCGATGATATTTTCTAGTTCCTTGGGTGGATGGTGGGAGGAAGGGAGGCAGAGAAGGAGGGAGGGAGGGAGGGAGGGAGGGAGGGAGGGAGGAAAGGTAGGAGGGAGGGAAAGAGAGAGAGAGAGAGAGAGAGAGAGAGAGAGAGAGAGAGAGAGAGAGATTAGAATCCTGTTAATATTTGATGATGTTTTACCTGAAAACATTAAATGAGTTGTACCATCACTGTTCTCTAATCATCTACACACAGAGAGAGTCTTATTCAGAGACAGTTTTAACTGCACAGAAAAGGATCCTAAACAGACTTTCATCATGTACTTTAGTGGGAAACCTCCACCAGGAGAGGGCTCCATTATACAAGAACAGTTCTCCCCTGCAGAGCCCGATGAAAGGAGGGTCCAATTGTTCATCTTCACAGGATGTGATGTTTTTAAGACCCTGAGCATCCCGACCCTTGGCTGGGGAGCAGATGTGGAAGGGTGGGTGGAAGCACGAGAAGGCAACAGAGAGGTTTATTTTTGTTTTGATACCCAGAGAAGATGGACTTGGTGACTTGGATAATTTACTGGAAAGGTGTTCAGGGTCAAGGTTTTTGAGGCTAAGTATATGGAGAGTTTATTTTGTGAAAGGATGAAATTTTAGTTTCAATTTTTATAGGATTCTGTTCAATGTCAACTCTTTGATCAACTACTAGACAATTCATGTGACTTGAAATATTTTCATATGTATATATCTAATATGTATTATTTTCTTATCTAGCGACAGAAAAAAATTAAACATTGTTTTGTTAGAGAGGTGCTAATTTAAAAAAATTAAAAACCTGCTCCATTAAAGTGAAAAATGTGGTGTTTTGTGGTATAATTATAAGAATTACATAGAATGAAGCTTATATGTTAAACCAAGATTATTCTATTAAAGTCCTTGATGTTATATATGTGTTCAGTTTTCTTGGGGTGGGGAAGAAAATCGGGCAAGAAGCAGTTACCTTATAGGGAGAATGCGATGGTATGAGAAACCAATGTAAGCTATACTGCTTTCCAAAAAAAATAATTTTATTATTTATTTGTTTTTTTTTTTTTTATTTGGTTGTTCGAGATTGGGTCTCGCTTAGTCCAGGCTGACCTGGAATTCACTATGTAGTCTCAGGGTGGCCTTGAACTCATGGTGATCCTCCTACTTCTGCCTCCCGAGTGCTGGGATTAAAGGCGTGCGCCACCACGCCCTGCAAAAATATAATTTTAAATATGCAATTCATGTAAGACAGGATGTCCCAAAAAGCACAAATATAGATGAATGGGTAAGGAACTTGTAAATTTTAATATTTTCTAAAATTCAGTGAGGACTACTAACCTCATACCAGTTCCACTTTGCTCAGTGATTTGGAAGAGTGAAAGCCCTGGGGAGATTTTTAGGAAGAGAAATTATTTCTCAAATACTAATCCCGAAATGCTAAGATGTTGTCATTTTAACCCATCCTAGACCGTTATCTTCCCACTAAAATAAACACTTTAACCTGATCTTGTTCATACTTTACTAGTTAGACTAAATATTTTGGGTGGTATTGGCCAATGACTGATAAACATTCCAATTACTATCAGACACAGTAATTATTTTTCAAACAAACAAAATAAATTCTAATGAAAAAGTCCATTTATTAGCAAGTAATTGTTTAATATTAGAAATGACATTTAAAATGTTTCTAAGAATGAATTATATATGTTCCAGCTAAAGACCACAGGCTAAAAAGCAAGCCTACTAGGCTTGTAATTTCAATTTCATAAAAAAAGAAACTACATGTAAAAAATGCATCTTAGAATATAATTTTCATTAGTGTAGTCACAAATGTTGCAAAATATTTAAAATGTATATGAGACCCCCGAGCTGGGGAAATGGCTCAGCAGTCAAAAGAGCGTGTTTACAAAGTCTGTCAGCCTAGGTTCAACCATGAAAAGCCAGATTTGAAGTTGGGCAGGTGTCACTGTCTCATGCGTGTGCGCAAACCTGTCAAATACCAATAAAGAAAATTTTCAAAAAAACATAACAATGATACTTAAAAGTTCATTTCATGTGTGGGTGTCAAACACTAGACACTGAACAGTTTATCATAAACTACAGTATACTTAAAAGAAACAGTAAAGATTAAAAATAATATTAGATAAAAGAAATGCTGAGATTTGAACCTAAGAAATCCCACATTGGCAGCGTCATTCAGAGTGGTGGTCAATTTCAGGAGTAAGAGTTATAATTGTTGGAATCTTTTTGGAGAAGCTACCAATTATTCTACTCAATGCTTCGTCATGTGTGCAACTGTACCACTGGGGTGGAGAAGTGAGTTGTACCACAGGGAGGTTTACCAGATGAACACAAGAGCTCACCTCAGCAGAGAGTGCATAGTGCAGTAATTTTTTATCTATTTGTTAAATACAGTGGGCAGAAAGATACCTTGGCGTTGAAAGGCACTTGGGTGCAAAGCTGAAGCCCTGAGTTAATAATTCCCCAGCACCCATGTGAAGCCGGTTGTACAAAGTGGCACCTGCATCTGGAGTTTGCTTGCAGTGGATAGACAGTGTGCCTCTCTTTTTATAGTCCTCTCTGTCTCTCTCCCTCCTATCCTCTCCTTGAAAATAAATAAAATATTTTTAAAAAATAAGGCAGGGTGCGATTCAGTTATAGAATACTTGCCCAGTATACACAAGGCTCTGGGTTTGATCCTCAGCCCCACCTCCACAAAACACATGAAATGTACCTGCATACTTCCACATTCCAGAATGCAAACTGACATTTTTAATTTCCGTTGTGAAAATAGGGAAACTACAAAATGCAAAATATATCATTATCAAACGTAAAATATGTTACTATGTGAAATCAGAAATCTATGGAGTACACACTCACCACAATCTGTGTATGTGTGTGTGCTTGCATGTGTGTCCACAGATTATGAAGGAAACACTCTTTTAATTATGATTTCATGGCAATCATTGAGATATTGAATGCTGTTTCCATTATTTTAATAATCTTAGCTATGAAGTGAAATATGCTCGTTAAATTTGAATGAATTATTTTATTTTATTTTTATGTATTTACTTTTAATGGCATATAGGGATTTTATCATTGTGATCTTTTCAACTATAATTTGTTTTTGTTCCTTCTCATTCCCTCCACTTATACCTCCTCTCTTTCTTTTCCCCCTATACAGAATATTTTAAAAAGGAATTGTTTTTAAAACCGATGTATAAATGTATTTATCTATTTCAACAAATATGACTATAAGAATATTTTAAAGGTCAATAATAAAAATATTAAGAAGGTTTCACAACTTGTTTAGATTCTATATGTAGTCTCATTCTTTTCCTTAGAACACATCTTAGAGATACTTGTTTTTTCCCTTGTTGTGTTTTCAACTTTCTCATTGTTAATATTCATAAGTTTGGATCCTTCTTCTTTTATGTATTGTAGTGCAGAAATAAAGTTATGTGTCTCTAGTGAAGTTGTCTGAGAGAACAATCACAGTCCTGTCCCCTTAGACTATGGTCCTTTAAAATGTCAAATGACAAAAATGCTGTGTGTGTTGATGTGACATGTATGAGTTGTGCCTTCTTTGGTAACAGCTATAAGTTTATTCACTGCCACTTTCAGAGGAAAATACTTTGGAATTTTCATGCAAAGTGTAAAGGGAAAAATTACCGAGCTATCCAGGAAGCCATTCCCATCCGTGTCATAAAGGCGGAACATAACTAGAATCAAAGAGATGTTAAAAAAGATTATTAGTGAGAAAGTTCATTAGCTTAAGACGCTTTTCTTTAAATTTTGTTTAGTTTGAAAACAAATATCAAAATTTTCCCTGACCAGAGCTATCACCTTGTGTCATCATCTCAAAAGTGAAAATGAAAATGAATTCATCAGTTAATAAAACACTGGATGTCAGATATTGTCAATCAAATTTTGCTGTATCTGAGAAAGATTAAGCAGTACTGTTTGTTTATGCTTTTTAATTATTAGATCATAACTGTCAAATCAAATATAAAATGGGAGAAGATGAAGTATTCAGTGTCCAGATATTAAATGACAGAGATAGAAACACAGATTTTCTGAATTTAAGAAATCGGTGATAACGTAGAATCCACCACACTATTCTCCTTCCTATAATGTGAGAATAGTCACCCTACAGTGAAATTCACATTTGTTTTGTCAGTCATGTGAAGGGGGACCCACAGGGGCATCCCAGACCAGAGACCACTGCATAACAGAAGCCATTATGACAGATGGATACCAACACAGTATGGCAGAGGAAAGAGGTGTGGAGAATGAGAGAGGGTTTCTTCCTGATGGAGGATATGGACTCAAGAAAACACAGTATTCCCAAGGCTGTGATTGTGTGTTTGTTTAGATCCCAGGTGAAACGTCATTGGGGAGCTCTTCTTTGAACTAACAAGTGAGGAAATGCACAGCACTGAGTCCGTGATAGCCAGCAAAGCAGAGCAGGATGGGGTCCCGGCCAGCCTGAAGACGGCCTTCTTTAATTCACAGACCACCAGGAAGCCATGGAAGAGGCTGCGGGTATCATTTGAGATCAACAGAGAAGAATGACACAGCTGTAAAAATAGATGAGTGGAAGTTGGGGTTTGTATAATTTCCTGAAGGATCTCAGTGCTCGAGTTCTGCAATATTAATGGAGACATTGATAACTAGGAGACATAAGTATGCAATGACCTTGCGCATAGCACTGTTACTATTTATTATTATTGCATTTAATCATTGTTACATTTCACCAACTGTAAGATGTGATTATGCCCAAGATTCAAACTTAGTCTGTATATCACTAATTTAAAAAAAATTGTCAACTTGAATATAACATTTTATATTTTTCAAAAGGGAGACACATATTAAATGTGGCAAAATGTAAAGGGGGAACTGTATATGTATTGAATTAAGGGAACTTAATAACAGGTTAGCTACAGATTGAATTATCTTTGCTATCAGGCAATGGGTATCATTCCCTTGCACATATTCAATGTGGAGAATAAAATGAAAAAAAAAGGTACTAAAATATGGATACTCAGTATTTCATGATTTTTTTAGTGTATCAGAAAATTGCAAAAAATATTTTTGTTAAGAAGTCACAGTCCACTAAAGAAGAGATAAATGCAACAAACAAGACAGTGCCTTCCCAGAGTCTAACTATATGTAAGAAAGTAGCTCTGTTAATCCTTAGCACAGAAGTTAGTAAACTCATCCGAAGTGGCTAAGCATAAGGGAGCTGTATCCTCTGGTCACAAAGACAAAGGAGTGTTATAAGTAAACTAGAAGTTTCCATCTGTGAGATGAGAACCAACGAATGCAAGGTTCCTGCTGGATGCAAACACATTCTCTGTGAAATTAAATGAATCAGAAAAAGTAGGATAAACGACATCATAGTCTGTGTTCCAGACGTGGAATGAAAGGACGAAGCAAAGGTAAAAAAGAATGCAAACGATAATTTTAAATCTGCTTCGAAAGTTCACTGTGCATTCAATGAAGGTTGTTCCAGGAGGTGGAGAGGAGCCACAGGAAAGGACAGGAATGATGGTCAATGAGAAGACTCCCAAAGGGAGACCTCACTCCAGGCAAGACATATGCTTGAGGAGCTAATAATAAGAGAGAAAACTAATCAAGTAAGGAAAGAAGTGATTATTACCCACATAGGAAAGAAAAATTGTTTGGCCTAATGTTATATAAAATATTCTTTTTCTTTTAAACCCAATTTTCTTCAGAAGATTGTGGACATTTAAACTTTTAATATTGTAATGATTGTTTCTCCTCAATATTGAAAAGTGAAGGCAGGCCTGAAGGTGAATCATGATTTTATTTTAAATAAATAAAAATAATAATGTAAGTATATAGATGTCTAGGTTGCAAAAAAAAAAGACCAATATTTTAAATTATTCTCTCAATGCAATGCTTTCCACCTGCTACAAAGTTCTGAGGTAGTTTAGCTTACATTTAATTTTTTTGATAATCATGCAATTGTACTTTTTATAGAAACAGTTATGTGCCTACACATGTATTTAGCTAAAGGTCAGAGCCAAGGAACATTATGCAAGATGAGGGAATTTTTATTTTATATTTCTTTTGTCAAAGAAATTTGAAATGTTCTGTCGATTCTTTTCACTGAATGTCTTACTATACATACTGCATTGCTTTTGAACTTTCCCTGATATGTTATTAATAGAAAATTGTCATCTAGCAGTTACTAAACATAATAAATTGTATATATCAAAGGTTTTTGAGTTGGAATTCCTTTACACATATTTTACTTTTACATTTAACAGTAAAAATACATACTATTGCACCATAAGCGTAGAGATAAAAAAAATAGACTTCCTAAACCCTAGAGCTTTTGACATATACTATAATAGAGAAATACTTTCTCCCTTTTTTTCTCTACAAGAGAAATAACAATTAAAAAAAACATATACAGCAGCTTTTCGAAATAAAATGGGCACCATTTAGTGGGACCATAGGTTTTAGTTACAGCCTAGAAAACCAGGGAACGGGGGGGGTGGATAAATAAACAGGGATTTGATTACTTTCATTGATTAACCAGAGGCAGATTGAACAGGTTCATGATATTTAGGGCATTTATGTATTAAATTTAATTAATATATTGTTCAAAAGTTGGAAGGTTAACACTGCACATAGCAGGAATATTATGGATTATTTTTCATTTAGCGCATATCAATTATCCATTTTCCAGGAACCCTTCTGTTAATTTCTCTTCACTTGCAATAGTACAGTAATGTAAGTTGGGAAGAAAAGCAAAATAAGGCTTGTTAGAGACAGAAGGAGGATTCACAATGTGATGAAACCAGGGAGTGCAGAGAGAAGTGGGTCTGAACCATACTGGCAAAGAGAAACCTTGGGAGATGCACAATACAGGTAAGAGTGAAGGGGAAAAGGCGGCTTTTGCCTGCCACTTGAAAATCTCCCCTACCTAACAAGCTGGATATACCTATGCGCAGGTGAAAGCCAAGGGCACAGCTGGCAGGGGAGAAGCAGCTCAAGCTGCAAGGCCAGCTGGGTTTATGGAACCCAATTATGAGTTTAAATATGACATATTCAATAAAGAACAACCAGTGCCAGACCTTTTGACCCTAAATCAGAAAGAAAAGAGTAAACTGTAAGTTCAGTACATGACCAGGTTTGAGATGACCCCAGAGAAGATAAGAGTATTCACACCCAATGAGCCAGGAGATAACCAGCTGTGAGTTTAAAAACACAGTTTGTGGATTATGTTTAGCTGAAAGTCCTGAGAAATCCTGGGCCAGGAAGGGCAAGGGTGGCCCAGCACCCACAGAGAGACCTTATGCTGGGATTCTGCTTTTAATTCACCAATCCTCTGCCATCTCGGTATGTGAGTAAATAAATTGGATTTGTGAAAATAAGTGTGACAGAATAATGAACGTCATAGATTAGGTCATCAGTTCAGAATGCAGCAGGCAGATGCAGGGGGAAGTGAAGACGCAGGGTCCAGAAGGTTTTGCTACTCTTGTTGTTTGTGTCTTTTTTCCCCTGATTCTCCGAGGAAACTGAGCCCTGAAAAGGATTTCAAAACATCCTCATGCACTCAAGAATTATGGTCAACTTAGAGTCTGCATTCAACTCTCTCAATTCTTAGACAAGATGCTACATTGTGCTCGAAATTAAAATGGTTGTGTGTGAAGTGGCCATTGTTTTGCTAGAATAAGCACATTCCTGGAAGTCATGGGCTTGAAGTAACTGCAGTACAATTGGTGGCCTCAATAAAGGGGACCAGAAGGAGAGTGAAGGTCTCTCCATAAGGCAGTGTGGGCCGTTTAGGGTGAGGCAGGCCAGCCAGTAGTTCTGGTTCTATGTCCCATCCATTCACTGGAATGGCTGGTAACTGTATCCAGACACAAGAGAAACATGTGGAATCCTCTCACAGTCCCAATACAGGTGTGCTTGTACACCTGTAGCAAAGCACAAGTTCCAATAAACACCCTCTAGCTGAAAGCCTCAGGATAGAAAAAGAGGAATTAGGGCTGCATTAAGAAAAGCTAAGTGAAAATGACTGGTAATAGGTAGAAAGTTCGCGACTTTTTGTTCTTTTGGAATGGATAAACTTTATAAATGCATAGTAGAAAAGACTAAGTGGAAAATACACAATTTGGTAGAAAATGCATCTTCACAAATATTGGCAATGATGTATTACTATTAATAACACAGGTAGTAATACTTTCAAAACAATATAAAAATGTTGCTCTTTGTCAACTCTGAATAAAGCAATCACTTCAAATGAACTGGGGGTGGAGGGAATGTTGGTTGGACAGGAGAAATTACATAAACCAGTGTTTTTCAAAGTGTGCTCCCTGGAATAACACCACCAGCAGTATCTGCAAAACTGTCAGAAATGGCAACTTTGAGGTTCTGCCTGGAACCTACTTCTGAATCAGACACTCTTCAGGTATGGCCTAGTGAGCTGTGTGCCACAAGGCTGATGAGGGAATCTGATGAGAGATGGAGAGTGAGAAAGCCTGACCTGATGTGTGTGCAGCCCTTCTGGTGAGATCCCAAAAGGAAGACCAAATTCATTGTGCACTGCTTAGCTGTCTTAGCTGCAAGATCACATCTATTTCTGTCTGTTCTTCTCTTTAGTCTTTTAGTTTATATTACATTTCATAAGTCATAACCCGTTTGCAAGAATGAATATGGTGAGGTTAAGTATTTTTTAATGCATTGACAAATCTCCCTGACAATAGTTCTGAAACCTGTAAAAGAATATTAGGAGTTTGTGAATGTAACAGTATAGAAGTATAAAAATATATGCCAAATTGCTTTGAAAGTGGGTGCAGAGCAGACTGTGATGCAGTTGATATAGGAAAGTAGACACTGGCATGAACAAGACGAAGAGAAGATGAAACTCTCCATGACTGGGTAGAGAGCCAGAGTGCTAACCAGGAGAGTAGAGAGACAAGTTAGAATATCCTTAAGCTTAAGAAGGCTGGGGAAAATTCTAAACAGAATATCAGGCCATAAAGATTGACCTATAAGGAGAGCCTGTAGACACAGGTTTTTTGGTTTTTTTTGGTTGTTTGTTTGTTTGTTTTGTTTTGTTTTAAGTAGCCAAGTCTGATATATGCTTAAAAGGCAGCTGGAAACTTCAAAGAACAAAGAAAGATGGTTGCTAACACTACAAAAAAAGTAAATGGCAGGTCAAGTTCATTGGTCTCATCAAGTGCTTTTGAATGGGATGTGAGTGAGCATTCTGCCTGCCACTTATCGACCGTGTCTATGTGGCTTCAAAAAATTAAGCTGCAAAAACTAAAGAGTGGTTCTTCAGAATTCTGCTTTAAAACCAGGCAGACTTCCAGTTGACTTAGAAATAAGCTGAATGCCACAAACTATTTTGTGGAGAATCGATGGTCCCTTCATCCATTCTCAGATCTGGAAAGAATATTTTTCTTTATGTCTTCATAATCATCCCAGACCCGGCCTTGACAACACCTGAGAAAACTCTCTCTGGCTGTCACTTCAATAGAAACTCGCTGAGCATTAATATTTATTTTGGAATCAGAGAGATTTCTGTAGGTTCTTAGGAATACAAAATAAATCTTGAAATGCAAATATTCAATGTTTATGAATAATAAAAACATATTTTAGAATGGATTCATATGGTTTATTCATGACCTAAGCAGGTGTGACTCTTAAATAATCATATGAGGGTAAATTCTTTATGGAGGTGAGAAATAGCATCATAAAGTTAGCATTAAATTTTGGTAAAATGCTTTAAAATCACTATTATGAAACATTATAATGTTTTGCATTTTATTGAGATCTTAAAAATTGGTTTATTCACTATCATTTCAGAAGTAAATTGTTAAAGTTTATTTTTACTATATATGATATAGTCGTGTTAATTAGATTATTGAGTGAATTACCAATGCTAAATTTATGAAGGTCATTGGAAAGAGAGCAGATTATCAAATGATCAGTTTCAGATGCAATATTTGAAAGATTTTCTTGCAATGAGTACAATTGACCAGCAGAGAGCGCCCAGCAACTATATTTAATTAAGACTAGCTACTTTCAAGAGAAATTCTCTACCTATCCCAGTGCCAAAGGACAAAAGGTCTTGGTGTAATTATTCGTGATATCCAGAAGCCCATACTATATGTGAATTTCTCAGGAATTTGAGAAGTCTCTGCAAAAGAGAGAAGTTAAGAGTTCTGGTGGCAACAGAAATTCCCATGGGAGAGGGGTGCAAATAACACACAGAACTTCCACAGTAAAGAGAAGGCTTCTTCATCTAAGACAGATAATTACTTTGCAGATAATTAAAAGGGAAACTTTGAATCTTGTTACCTCAAAAGTTCTGAGGAAAAAAAGCATTTTAAGAGTCAAACGATAGAAAAACCTGCTTAAGAAATCAATGTCATATATAGACTTGGTGAATCATCTTAAATTGATAGATCCTAATATCTTAATATTCAAATTTCCATACCTCTCAACAAGCAATTTCAGTCAGATTTCATAAAGGGAATCTTTTATATTTATATATTTATATTTATGACAATGTCTTACAGGTAAATAATGCATTTGGATGACATAAACTCCCATCTCCCTCCCTTAACCCCTCTTATCCTCCTCCAGCTTCTGATGAACCCCTCACATTCACATTCAATTTTCATGATTTTTTTTTGTAAACCATTGAATTGAGTTAGGGTAGCTTCTGTGAGCTTATTTTCCAGATGAAGGGCAACTTACCAGTGGCTTACTACAGAGGCAAGCAACCTCTAAACCCAGCTGCTGAATTGAACAATTTAGGCAATTTATGCAACTTGATGCAATTTGAATTATGTCATTATGAACCCCCCCATATCTCTAACTCGATAAGTAAACTCAATTAAGAGACATACACTCAAGTTTATCCTCAGGCCTTCCTCTTTCAAGGAGAGACAGGTAACAGACAATGTCCTTCAGATAGATTACTTCTGGGGAGCATGTGTTTGCTGGAGAAGAACGAGGAGGGGTGATGGCACCCTTATTCATTTTCAGACCTGCAAAATAAGTTATTTATCATGTTTAAATATGAACTATCCTTTCACACATGATATAAACAAAGAAAACAGAAAACACATAGACAGTGTAAGCACATCCCCATATAGGCAAAATAACCGAATTCTCTACTGGGACACTAATAAAGAAACATTGTGCTTATTCTCTGGAACACAGGGACATGGAGCAGAGCTATAAACAACTGTAGGGTGTTAGGATCAGCCTCTCATCATGCAGGGAGTGAGTTGGTACACAGATTTAATGGCCAAAGAACAACTTCTAGGTCAACCTCCTCTGGGTTAGGCAGTGACAGATATATAAATTAGCTGGAAAAATACTAAAAATTACTGTTTCATAAAATATGACAGAAGCAGTGTGAGTCAGTGACTCAGTCACATTATGATTTATATACCAATGAGTAATCATTCATAAAATAAGTATGTCAAATGTTTGGAATCACCATAAATAAGACACTTTTCTGTCATCCAGGAATTTTGCTACATTTCAATTTG
Source organism: Zapus hudsonius (assembly GCA_004024765.1). Lineage (NCBI taxonomy): Eukaryota > Metazoa > Chordata > Mammalia > Rodentia > Dipodidae > Zapus > Zapus hudsonius. Next base: position 16,910 of record PVHP010009739.1, on the reverse strand, counting down.
ATATATTCTTCACTCGAGCATCCGTGGGTTAGAGACTAGCCTGGTCTATGTAATGAATTTTCAGCCAAACTATGCATCATCACCAGACCTCATCTCAGTAAAATAAGCAACTAAAATTCCTCAGTTCACGTAAAAATCCTACCATCCAAAATAAAGAAAGAATCAAATGGTTGTATACGATTTCTTAGGATAATCCAATGGAGCTTGTTCACAATACAATTTTAGATGCATCTTACTGGCAAGACCCTGAAACAAGATGTGGGAACCTGAGAAGGTTCTCAATGAACAGCAATTATACTGGAAAACCATTGGACAGCAATGGAGGCATGGAGACAGGATGGCTCATAAGTGTCTAGAGCAGTCACTTTCGACAGGACGACAGAAGTGGCTGCTACTAGCTAGTCTATGTTGTGTGTATATTGTGTGTGTGTGCCATGGGGCATGCTCATGTGTGTGTGTCAGTACAGGCCTGAGAAGGTCAGAGGACAACCTTGAGTGTCAGGCTTCACCTTCTCCCTCTTTGGAAAGCCCTCGCCCATTGTTGGCTACTGCTGTTACCAGGATAGCTGGCCTGCAAGCTTCTAGGACATTCTCTTGTCTCCGACTCCTGTCCTTCAGTAGCATGTTGGGATTACACATGACAGACGCAATGACCAGCTTTTAATGTGGCTTCTGTGAATCCTAACTCAAGAACTCACACTTTCCAGAAAGAGTTTCATCCACTGAGCCATCTCCCCAGCTCCTTCCTTCTATTCTTAACCTTGAGTAAACACACGAGGAACTTTTTTTTCATTCAACTATCTCAAGCTTCCCAAATATAACATCTAATGACTTAAGAAAAATCTTAACTAAGCTTTATCATTGCCAGTGTTTCCCCTAATATCAGATCTCACTTATCGAACTTCTAATATCTGTCAAGAACCATGAAAAGATCCTTCATACATGTTATCTTACTCAATTCTCACATTAACCTTTCTTTGTAGAGGGCAACAGTCTAATACATCCTGATTTGCCAATCAGCCGTGTCTGAACTCTTGATTCAATCCCACTTTTCTACTGCATATTTTTCCTCAAGGCCAATAATGCCAGAAAACAAGAAAAACAATTTATAATTTAACACACACACATACACACCATTAATGACTTTAATAATTCTGTAATATTTTATTTCCTATGAGAACCCACAACTCTATTGCTTTCTAGTTCACTGTCATTTTGTTTTGTCAAAGACCCTTTTAGTTGAATTCACTGTCCATGTTTCTATTGTCAAGTTTCTGAAACACTGCTTCACCTTTACTTCATTCTTTGCCTTGACCCCAAATATGCTTCCTCATTCATATTAATTCTACTCCTCTTCATACTTATAAGTGAGATCTATTATTCTTTGTAATACACAGACCAATGAATATCTGAAACAAACTAATAGAAGTATTTTTATGTGGCAAAAGATGCAAAGAATTGAAGATGATACTGAGCTTTCAAGAGCTTCTAGATAGAATTGAACTGGCTCACTAAAGATTGGCCAGCTGCAGGAAGAAGGAGCTTCCATGGATGATAAAAGATGTCTTTTTGCTGACCCTTGCCACGACCATAACTTCCAGACTCGGATAACACTGCTGTTGAATTATGGTCAGACAATCTTTGACCCATGTCACCCTGGCTGATGAGCTAATCCTCTCACCCAAGTTCTCTAGTCCATGGTCCTGAAGTGATCTAATCAGCTCAACTTTATCACTGTAAAAGCAAAGATCACATAATACAGGAAAGAAAGAAAAGGTAATTTATCATTTGTTTGAAATAATGTGAAAACCTACTATTCTTGTTCAATTTAGAGCATTCGTGAAGCTAAGGAACAAGGTGTTTGATTTGCTTTGATAATCCTGGAGTGAAAATCAAACTGGAGCATGTGTGGTTCACAGAATTTTTTTCTTTGCCTTTCCTGTACATAAGGTATATATTGACAAACTATAAACATACATATTACACTTAGCATCACTTTTTGAAAATAGAATCAGTAGTTGTGTTTAAAAATGGGCTAATCCATGCCTGCAAAGCCTAACAACCTGAGATTGATTTCCCAAAACCCACAAATAAGCAAGATGCACAGAGTGGCACATGCATCTGGGGTTTGTTTGCAGTGGCTGGAGTCCCTGGTGCACCCATTCTCTTTTTTCTCTGTGTGTGTGCCTTGGCTTGCAAATAAATAAAGAAATAAAGAAAGAAATAAAGAAAGAAAGAAATAAAAATATATTTTAAAAAACTGTAAAAATTGGGTCCATGATGCTTTGGTAATTAACAGCTGTGTCATATATTTAACTGTTTATCATTACATTCACAACAAAACATAGCATTTTAACTGTCTTAAAAATCTATTCTCTGGGCTAGAGAGATGGTTCAGTGGTTAAGTGCTCTTCCTGTGTAAGTATGGAGGGGGGGGGGCTTGTGACAGCTAGGGTTAGCATCTCTAGATCACACATAAAAGAGATGAGTGTGGCCACACGAGCCTCTAACCCCAGTACAGCAAAGGATCAGAAACCTGAGAATTACTGGAGTCAGGCAAGCTCCACAATCAGTAAAGAGGTTCTGTCTCTCAACAAGACCAGGGTAGAAGAGGGATGTAGCAGGAGACCAGATGCTCAGCTCTACCAGCTTAGAAGACTGCCTTCCCTCCCAGCATGTGGATGCTATACCACACCACGTGCACAATCAATACACACACACACATACCACAGCACATAAACAATCAATACATACACACCTATACCACACCACATGCACAATCAATACACCCACACATATACCACATACCACAGCACATACACAAACAATACACACATACATATACCATAGCTCATACACAATCATTACATACACATACACATGTACCACACCACATACACAATCAATACACACACATATATGCCATACCACATACATAATCAATACACACACATCAAAAATTGCTATTTTTAATTTATTTTCTGAGAGTTAGAAGACCTTGGGCCTGAGTAGCTCTTCAGAGAGTCATTTGTACACCAGACTGGACACTTTAGGCTTTTCCCTTTTTCATATTTAAAAAAAATAGTTATTTGCAAGAAGAGACAGAGACAGTCACACACATATAGAGAGAGGAAGTGAGAGAGAGAGAGAGAGAGAGAGAACATTACAGCAAGAAGGAATGGATCACCAGGGTTTCTTGCCACTGCAAATAGACTCCAGATGCCTAGGGCTCTTTGTGGGGCCTGGGGAATGTACAGAGGACAGGCAGGCTTGCCTTTAACCCTTAGACCATGTCTCCAGCCCATTTTTCCCTTTTTCTAAAGATAGCTGGAGAGGATTTCTGCTACTTACTTCCCTCTGTTCTGGAAAATGTCGACTGTCTGAAGTTCTTTGCCTTTTAAGTAGTTTGAACCCAAGAGACAATAAGATCTTGATGGCAGCTCCTCCTTGGGATGGTCAGTAGAAATGGGCATTGCTCTTCAGTAGCCTCGGATAAAGAGGCTCAAATTCTCCTTATAACTAACAATCATCATTTCTATGCACCCACTCACTGGTGAAATATTCCTAAGATTTGACAGAGAACATGAACCCAGGAAAACAGGAGTTTCTTTCAACTCAAGTGGTCATGATAAGCTCAAAAGTTATGTGACTGACAGTCCTTTGCAGACCCTCATGTACCCAACACTGAAGTAACATGTAGACGCACGCACACCTGCTGTAGATCTCTACACACACAGACATACACATAATATTATTAACATACATTATATAAAATACGTGTTAGCAAAATTCACCAAAGCACAAAATAAAGTAAAAATAAACATTGCAGTGATAGTGCATTAGATATTAGAAGGAATAAGTACTTTGCGCCTCAGGAAGGCAGGGTTCTGTTTTAAGTATGTTTTCAGAGGATAAGCATCTAGGCGTGGATATAAACATATGATCAAGCTTATGCATATTTTATCTGTTTTAATAAAATTAAGTATTCCCTACTAAATTTTTACTCTCTCATTTAGACATTTTGTAATAAGCTGAAAGTTTTGTTCTTTTAATTTTGCTGCTCCGACATTTTCATTTGCATGCTGGACATTAATCACAAAGCCTTAGATATGCTAGGGAATGGTTCTCTCCACCTCTGATCTACAACAAAAATGTATTTACAGCAAAAATGTATTTTTCCTAATATTTACTCCTTATTTAGCCTCAAGGTTCAGTTTTTAGTAAATGCTTTCTTTTCTTTTGTTATATTTGAAACAAGTTCTCACGTAGCCCAGGCTAGTTTTGAACTCCTTCTGGGGCCACAGTGCCTGTGACCTCCTAGTCTTCCTGCCTCCTCCTCCCAAGTGCTGAGACTATAGGCTTGCACCCCCAACACATCCAGCTAGCCAATAAGGTCTGAATATGCTGAATTAATGCCTCATCAGCAGTCAGTCTAAATTGTCTTCTAATAGTCCCACTTCTGATAATGAAACTGGTGGCATTATCTCTCTTTCTCAAGATGGAAAATTTATGAGTTAAATTTAATAGAGTTAAATTTACAAAGGAATTTCATGTGGACAACTTTCTATTGCTTCAGTTTATGGAAGTTTACCAGCCTCATCAACAATTTATCACATAATATGATCATCTCTCTGGTATCCATACAACTAGTCATATTGAGAAGCACAGATAATCAAACATAAAGACATAAAAAGTTGAGAACTGTAATGCCAAGAATTTTGTGATTCCTACAACCTCTCAAATGCCCAACTGTACTTGCCTTAAGGTGATTGTAGCTAGGTTGATTGTCTATGCTTATATGACTGGCAACATGAAAAGGCTAGATTGCTACAAATCAATAAAAAATAAAAACAGTGATTTCTCATGACATGTGGAAAGACAGGAGAAGACGTGAAAAGTCTGGGGGTTGGACAATTCTCTCTTCAGAAGTACAGTGGGATTCATCTGTGTGGACATGACAAAACAATCCCAGCTGCACAAGTACAAGCAGTAGACTACAGACATCAGACACCTGTGGGACCTGTTCTGAGACCACAGCCACCACAGGGAAGGTGAGATAATCCCGGTATCCTGGCTGGGTTCTCATCGCATTGCACAGGGGTGTTATTTCACACAAATTTCCATTTGGGAGCTAAGAAGGTGGAAAACCAGTGAGTAGCCAACCTCCTCCAGTTCAAAGTGTCAGGGAAGTCCAAGGTTAAAGACTGGTCATCTAATTCTAAGCTCAAGGACCTCTTCAAGAACAGTAATACCAGGATCTGTCTGCATCACTGATGTTCAATAAAGCTTCCTGCAATGGTGGGCATTTTCTCTATTTTCAGAGCTCAACACACTACCATTCATTCCATGGGGCATTTTGAGCATGTGAAACATGGCTTATATGACTGAGAATGGAAATTCTGCTTTGTTTATTTCAATGCAAGGAGCGTTAAGTAGCCAGCGGTTACCACATCATACAGTGCTGGGCACAGATTTCTGTGGCAGAGAAGGCAAACATGGCAGGAGCTGGGTTCAGTGGTACATGCCTGTCCTCCAAACACAAAGAAGTCATAAACAAGAGGGTCATGAGATCCGGGTAAATGAGTGACTGTCCAGTACTAGGCCCTCTATGGAACACTTATAACATTTCCCACAAAGGCCAAGGGAATATCATGAAGGAGGGAATGAAGTACTAAGAGCTGGAGGATGAGGAGGAATCACTTGTCATCTGTTATCACAACCATTGCATTCCTGAGCTCACTGCAGCAGTCTAGTTGCATAAAACCTGCACATAATAGGATCCATCCGTATTCCCTCCTGGAAGGGTTAGGAGCTCCTGAGGCCACACCTCTTCACCAAGGAAATGATGGGAGTGGATGGGTGCCTGGGGAATGAGTGATCCTTTTCCTTGGTGTGGCCACAAGTAAGTGCTAGGCAGTTCCTTGAGAGTGGAAGTGGGTAAGAGAGAGAGATGGTGGGTGTATGATCAACCTGCAATATACCTATATACATGAAAATGTCACAGATAAAGAAAAACGATTTTTTAAAAAGAAATTGAGGCAGCCTAAGTTACATAGGGAGCCCCCTGGCTTAGGAAAAACCAAGGGGAATGCTGGGGAAATATGTCAGTGGTTAAAATAGCTTGCTTGCAAAGCTTGATGGCCTGCCTGGGTTCCAGCTCCCAGCACCCACACAAAGCACAAAGATGCACAAAGTGGCACATGAATCAGGAGTTCTTTGCAGTGTCTGAGCCCTGGTACCCCCATGCTTCTCTCTCTCCTTGTAAAAAATAAATTAAAATATTATTTTATAAGTGGTAGAAAACAAAAAGCTGGATAATTTCTTCTCAGTCAATTGTGTACATTTAATTTGGGAGAAAAAACATAAATGAACTTTTATTAAAAGAACCCATAATTCAAAGTTGCTTATAATTATCACATTGAAAAGAAATTTCAATAATAATTATAAAATGTACCTGAACTCTGTAAGATATATAACAATTTGGAAAATAAAGATGAATGTGATCTTTCTGTGTGCAGTGCAAAACACTGATAATCTGAACTAGTCTGTTCTGTTAAAATGATATTGAGATAATAACTTGGATTTAATAAGTATTTATCGTGTATCCAATTGTATTTTAAATGACTATATTGTTGACTTACTCTGCCCAGTAAAATATAAACATTCATCATTCCAATTTTACTCTGAAGTAAACAGAGGCAAAAAGATGTTTCACAAATGCATCTCACAGGACTGACACTTCGTACTTTAAGCCTGATTTTTGTGAGTCCAAAGAGGAAAAACATAAACCAAAGACTGTTTCCTGACTCTCAATGACTGACCTTTACTTTAAGAGACACAGTTCATAAAACTGGCAGGAAATTAGAAATCATGGCCACGGTTGAGAGCTCTCAACTTTCATCATTCACGTTGCTCATGCCTTATTCCAGCCATTATAATACAGGTTTGTGACTGAGCATGTATACAAGTATGATTGTATATGTATATACCTACATACATTTATACATATTTCCTAATTTTTCCCAAAAGTTTACTATAGTGAAATGATTATGAATGATTTCTCTTATCTAAGCATTTAAAACAGATGCACAGTTATCATGTAGATATTTATTTGGTATATGTTTATAAATATCTACATTTTATAAATATGTTTTCCAAACATATACTAAATAAATATCTAGGAACTTCAACATCATTCAGAAGTGAGTGCTAAGTATTGACAATATACTGAACAAAGAAAATAAGGAAAACCCCAATTTCATGAAGCTCTTATAGCCAAATACAAAAGAGACTCGTCATTATTGCATATTTTCTAGCTAATTTTGGATTTTTGCAGTCCATTACATAATGAATAATGTTATGACTGATCTGGTTCACTGCTGAGCCCAACCTGTGTTATGTACTTTATTAAAGTGTCATTAACAGAATAGAACAAAATATTATGCTAATTCTCTCATTTAATGTGTTGATTGTTGGTGTTACTAAAATATTTCAATATATTCTAAATAAATCTAATAATGAAATGTAGAATATTTGAAAGTAATCTTACTAGTCATATTTAGGTAGGCAAATAAAATTAAAGTAAAATCTATTCATTAACACAACTAGAAAAACACTTATTTTAATGGCAGTATTTTTATCATGAATAGGATCTTAAAGTTCTGAGGTTTTTCTGATTTCAGCATGAAGTATTTAGTAAAAAAGATAAGTGTGAATTATCACTACTGCTACAACTAAACATTAGAAGAATAAATTTAACACTATAGAGATATGGTACATGTAATAGGTTATATAAATAAGTGTTATTAGCTATAAACATTTGTATGTCCTTATTTTTAGATTTATATGTCAATTTGTAAGATATTTGCATTAACCTTAACAGTTATAGTGACATTGATAAATATATTAATATATATTTAAGTGCTGGCTATATTGCAGAAATCATTTCACATGAAACATATGCCAATATGCTTCCTAAATAAAAAATGCATAGCTGTAAAAATGAATACATATATACACATATAATATACATGTATATATCCTTAATATAATCTTTGTACAGTTTACTAATTAACATACCAAAATTAATGAGGAACATATCTTTGAAAACAACATTCTAAGACAATTTCATGCAAATACATGTTACTGAAGTTTCTGGTGCAACATTTTCATTGTTAAACTCTATGTTGCTAGTTTGATCACCTTCTTATGTATGAATAAAGTAAATTGTTTCTCTTTTTCTGTCTAAAAAAAACTTTAGAATGATTCTTCAATTCCATGGAAAACATGAAATGAGTTCAGTATATTGTCAATACTTATTGATATTATAGCAGCAAGATATGCAAGAACTCAGATCAATTAAATATTGTCCCATAAGACATGCAGTAGCAATAAACCATGACCCTTATCTAGTTTAGGTTACTGTGTGACTTCCAGTCACCTTATTCTTCAGCTTCAGCTTCTGTCCCATTTCAAATTCATTTTTGCAATATTACACATCACTAACCAACACATGACACATACTTTTGGTTTGTCTCTCCTCACTAGAATTTCACTACAGCTTCAGTCATTCAACATCTATTTCATAAATGCCCACAGGTTAAATTATTTATCCCCAGGGTGATTCTGTTGGATGATGGTGGAGCCATGAAAGTCATTGTTTACTGGGATGTATGTAGGTCATTGGTGAGTACACCTTTAAAAGTGTTTACAAAATACCAGCTCCAATTTTCTCATTGGTTTCCCGTCATTGAGGAAAACTCTTTTATCACCTGGTGCTGCCTCACCAAAGACCCAACAAAGCAGTTTCAGTTTATTTCATACAAGGACTTTCAAAACTGTGAGACAAAATAAGCCCTTTATGTCTATAACTTGTCCTAGCTAGTTTGTTAGAATGATGGTGAGCTGACTGATAGCAACTATAACTGTGCAAGACGGGTTCTGTCTTGATCACTGGTCAAGTGCCAGCAACTTGACCAGTAACAGATATAATTCATAAATTTCTACTGAATAGATAGTATCTGGAAATTCATACTTTGCCCTTTGCTGGAAAATGTACATATTCGAATATAAATAAACATGAATGTTGCCTTCTCTTCCTGAAATTTCCTTCCCATAATTTTGCATTTGTACTAATATTCCCTAGAACACAAATAATGATGAATTGAACCATGATATTCAGTTGAATACTGGAGAGCCCTGTGCGATTAACTCAAAATACTTGCAGAAGTAGGAAGAATCCAATATGTATTCTTGGGAAATTATTAGATTGGGGGTGTGATTTGCCTAGAGGAATAGACACAGCTTAGAGTAGAATATAATTGGCCTTCACACAGGTTGAGGTCTTCTGGGATATTGCATGAACAAACTCCATCTGGAATATGGTAAATCCATATTCACTGTGAGCCCACAGGACAGTCCAGCTGTGTGAGCCTGTCTTCAAGCACTTGCTATCTGGTAGTGCCTTCTTTCTAAGTGATGAAAAACATGCCATGTGCTGAAGCTGAGGAGGAAATTGAATAAACTTAAGGAACTTCTAAAAGCTTAATGATGAAATCAATCTAAGGGGGCAGTGTTAATAGAAAATAACTTTCCAGAAAGATTATTATTTAAGCTTAAGAAGTAATAAGGCTATGAAGACACTAGGTGATGCAAACTTTAGTGACAGTAATATGCATGATTATCGATTGTCTTTGGCCACACTCACTATTTGGGTTCTCATGACTAAGAAATTGATCACAGTGGATTCCTAGTTGAGAGTTTATGTGTCACTGCTAGAAAAAGAAGCTTCCTTACTGATGGGAACTGTCTGAAAAGGGTGTGTACTGTCTATAATTCAAGGGTTCAACTCAAGATATTAGCTCAGAAACTGGCTACTGCAGTGCTGATTAATGGGAGATTACACACCTGCCATTGATAAGAGGCAGAAACAGGAGGGAAAGCTGAGTTTACAAGGCACTGGCAATATCTACAGAAATCAAACTAGGAACAGCAGAAGGTATCAATAGGAAATAACAAGAACATGGATAGCTACAATTATTTTTACCAAAATAATTGATCTATTTCAGGAGATGCTGGATGGGTCTTTGGCTTTTTAGACACACACACACACACACACACACACACACACACACACACACACACTTATACATGCTGGCAGAAAATCATATACAAACTTCCAACCTACATGCAACCTTTAAAAGTTATATTCAATAAACCTGAACATTTATTTTATTGTATCTTATATGTGACTACTATATAATTAATGAAGTAACATTTTTTTTCCTTTTTAGTTTCTGTTTTATTGGGAAAGCCTTTTCTTTTTACAGTTCACAGAAAGAGTAATAAATACTGTTGTATTTCTCCCGGCACTGTTCCAACAAAGTGAAGTCCAAGGAGAGTAAACAAAGTACATTCTAGCAGCTGAGATTTTCCAACCTCATATGTGTCTGGTGTAAACAATAGATTATAATAGTGTAATGTTCTAGGAATAGAAAGATTTTTTTTTTTTTGCACTTTCGGAGTCAAGTATATTTCGACCCTTGAAATTTTATTGTGGCCCCGCCGTGTTCCATGTTCCTCAGGAAACACTATCAAAGGGATGTCTGAGGAAAATGACTGGGTGAAAACAGTGCTGGGAAGGACACTGTGCACTCAGTTCTACCCTGTGAAGGTCAAGCTTTGAAAGAGAATCAAAGCTAATTTATTACTGCTGCAGGAGGGTTACGGGGACCTTATTCCTTTCAAGTAGATCTGTACAAAATATGAGGTTTTCCCAAAGTAGTACAGCTTGCAGAGGAGCACTTCTTTTTTCCCCCATTTTGAAGCTTGGTGGGATTTCTGCTCCTAGTCACTTAGATGTCTGCTGCTTCCACTAAGGTATGCATTAGAAGACATGGGAGTTTGAGACAGGAATTCATTCTGAGGCCTCATCAGGTATTTGAATTTTTCTTGGTTTCCCATGACTGAACCAAACATAATACCTGAAAGAGAAAATGTTCTCTCTCTCATTTTTTTTCACACAAGAATTCAAGGGCAATGCATATTAAAAACTAATAAGGGACAATATTTCTATTTGAGCAATACAGAAGACTTTCAATTTCTAGAACAAAGGAAAGGATGTTCTCACTTAAAAATATCCAGTCTGGATTTCTCTGTAGCTTGGATTCCACACTAGTAGGAATATTTGGACTCAGAAAAGCTAGGAAGTATGAAGAGCCCTCTCCGTCTATGATATAATGGGAGGTACTTAAAAAAGAGACAAATTATACTAAACACTAGTTGTCACATATATTGAAGGGTTCCCCTTATGGAAGTTTGATTTCCCCAATTTTGTACTCATTCCTGATACATCATCATGGGCAAAGAGAGTTAAGACATAAGGGTGCACATCCCTCAGATGCCCTCACTTGATGGCTCAGCCACCTCCTTGCTAGGTGCATGTTTCATTCACTAGTGTGCCAGTGATAAGTCTTCTCATGTCTCTGCTGACACTTCTATAGTCTAGTCTGTGCAGGAAGGCTGGAACCCTTTGATAAGTGGCTGTCCTCAGACCCCCACGCCCCAGAGCACTTTTCAAAGACTTATAAGTTCAAAGTGATTTTCATAATGATATTGAGATTTTTTCCCTCACTCTCATCCTCTCAGGAATGTGCAACAAAATTCTTAAAGTTTTTGATTCTTTCCACATGTACATGTGTGTTTGCAAGTGTGTGTGGTGTGTCTGCATGTTCCAGGATCTTCTACCACTACAAAAGAATGGCTGTCCAGTTTTAAGTGGCTGGCTGGGGAATTGAACCTGGGTCAGCAGGTTATTAGACTAATTGCTTTTAGCCACTCATCCATCTACCCAGTCACTAATGTGTTCTTAACTGGCCACTGATATATAATATAGCAAAAAAAAATTTTTTTTTTGGTTTTTCAAGGTAGGGTCTCACTCTCGCCCAGGCTGACCTGGAATTCACTATGTAGTCTCAGGTGGCCTTGAACTCATGGTGATCTTCCTACCTCTGCCTCCCGAGTGCTGGGATTAAAGGTGTGCGCCACCACGTCTGGTTAATATAGCAAAATTTACACAGCCAACACAGACACAGATATGATCATCCAGCTGTCCTAATGGAAGCCAGACAGTGAAGTTTGCAACAATGTGAAACATTGACACTATTCAGAAATACTTATTTTTACTTTTGAAATATATAACTATATATATTTCCTGCACCTCCTCCAGGCCTCTGGATTTCAGCTCCTGAAACACAGGGACCACGTTGGCTTCCCTTATGCCACATACCACACTTCACTGTCCTCTCTGTTCAATCCTCCAAGTTCAGCAAAAATTTTTATTTTATATTATTTGGGGAGTAGAGTGAAAGTTCTGTTTTCCTGACTTGATGAAAACTGAGAGAATGAGCAACAATTATTGATATACTGATACACAACCCCAAAAACTATCCATAGAAAGAAAACCAACCATCTCTTCCATGGTGCAACAATGTAACTATCTAAAAAAAATAAAATAAATAAAACGGTCTGACAATGCAAATCTAACTGTAAAAATATGTTGGTAATGTTCACAATTGATTTTAAATGTATTTCCCATATATATTTGTTCATGATTATATTTTCAAATATACAGTTATATATAATTTTCCAGACATTTAAAAATAACACTTTTTTTCCAATAGAAGTCAACACCAACACACTGACAAGGCTCAGGGACCATTGCTGAAGAAGGACAGGAAGATTGCAAACAGACAAAAGTGGGTAGAAACAACCCGAGACACAGCTCCCCCCCCCAGAGGTAGAGGCCCTAATTAACCCACACCGAACACCAGTAACCCCACAGAGGAGGGTCCTGAGGGAAAAGAAGACTTGAGGGAGGGGACATACTAAAACCCATGTTAAGGAAATAATATTAATAAAAACTGATGAAAATATTTCTTAATATAGTTACTAAAACATGAACTTATAAATTAAATAATAGTGGTAAATCATATTTTCTGTAATGCTTATTAAAAAGGAAACATTTTAAATGATTATCTTAATCATAGTGTGCAAGTATAAGTCCTACTATATGACATAAGTTTTCATCAAATTGTCATTCTGTTTGTATGACAAAACCTGATCCTAATTTGGTTTTTGAGATTTTTATTTCACATGAAGATTTTTAGTAAACAAACTTACCACCAGACAGAAGAGCAGGCTTGCCTTTCACCATTGGGCTAGAATGAGGGAACTTGTTGCTAAATGACATGAATAGGTGTGCAGTAAAGTCCTCGGGAAGCTCAGCTTCCAGAAATGTCTTCATGAATAGCTTGAAGCCTTCGAAATCGATCGTCTGGAAAAAATGTCCAAATATGTATTTCAAGATATAGTCAAATATAAAGATTTTGTTCGGCGATCATAATTAACAGAGATTATCTCAGACACTTGTTTTGACTTCCAACTCACAGAAGGAAGTTGCCAATTGAAGTGAATGTTGGGCGGTGCTCTGTGGATGGATGTGTGCAGTGCAGGTGTGAGTCTCACCTTTGGTCATGCAGCGTGAAGAGAAAGTGATGTCCAGTTCGATTGCTCTATTTCCATGGTTTCAGTGTAACTTACAACCTCGGTTCCTCAATATCAATTGGGACTCTTATTTACAAGCCAGCAGAGTTGTGGTAATTCAAGTGATTAGTTTGAATTTCTATTATGTTATAAGTACACATGAAGAAAGAAATTCCTCTTTCCTTCATAATAATCGTTATTGCTTTTGACAACTGTAAAAAATGGTTAATATCGATAGTTCAATTTGATACCTAGATAATTGGTAGAACATTAAAAAAAAAAAACTTTATATGCAGGCTTTCAAAGAAAATCCTTAAAATAGTTTTGCAAACCTTCTCCTAATCAGAACTACACTGCCAAGACATTCATTAAGGCTTGGGGGTGGGAGTTACCTCTGGCTTCCAGCTTAGAGAAGACAGAGCAGCAGCTCTCAGCGGGCCTGCTTGCTCCCTATAGATGAGGCCAGTGGGCATGTCTGAAGGCTGCTGGGAATCTGAGGGCACAGGCAAGTGATTGATATTGGGGGAGATTCGCCCAAAACTTAAGTGACTAAAGAAATAAGGATGTGTGAGTGATTTTTTTTTTTCTGGGCAGGGAGGGAGGGAAGGAAGAAGACATGTAGACAATGGATAAGGAAAGGCTTGTGACATTGTTAGTGGAATTATCTTAGGTCATGTCCAGTGACTAGGGACTAGAAAAAAATACAGAGATTTCTGGAATGAAGTCATTTCGGATAAGGGTGTGAGAGGACATGGGAAGATAGGCTTCAAAGAAGCCCTTGAAAGGCCTTTGAAAAACATTTTGCTTACCTAAGATTCTACAGTAAAATGAAAAGAAAAATAAGACAAAAATAAAATTAGTCAGGTAAGATTCTTACTCCAGTACCGGAAAGATGAAAAAAGTAGTTATCAAAACTGTTACTTTTTAAATATTAAAATCTGTTTGGTAGAAGGTAGTAGGAATTAACTATTAGTATGATTTATTATTATTATAGTGTTATGTTATTATTCTGAGTACACCTAAAATAGAATATATCTTTCAGGGTTTTTATTAGAATATATATATATATAATATATATATATATACATTATATATTATATATATATATATATATTAGTTTCAAGGTAAGGTCTTGCTCTAGTCCAGGCTGACCATTTTAAAAATAGGCTCACATTCTGATTAAATACTTGTATTAAATTTTTTACTTCAGATAATAAAAAATAAACCAAAAATTACACTCTATTTATGTTCCAATATTCACACCTCAATCTGACATTTTCAGTCATTTTGTTATGCGTTTTTAGTAACATTCTCAGAGTAAGTCATTTATATTGTGTCTATAAATAAGTCACCACCACATCAGAATTTTATAAACTCTATCAGCATGTGAATTTCTTAACAAACTTGGATAAAATCATAAAGAACATTCTTCAGTAATATACTTTCCAAATAATTATCCACAATGAAGGTCATCTAAAGTTGAGGCCAAGAGCTAGGCAACTGTAGTCATCCAAAAGTTTGAAAGAGTGCACCCACACTCATGAGTGAGATTCCTCAGAGAAAGGTAGTTCAAGGAAAATAACCTGCATTTACTTGGATGATGGACCAACAGTGGTAGATAATCCACAGTATGTATGAAGCCCCCTTTAACCCCAGGATTGATTCATTGCAAACTCAGAGGAAGACTGTGGAGTGAAAAGATTTATAGCCACAGTGGTTAGAAGCAACAGTATTTGTGGGAGCATTTTCCTCTGGGATCTAAATCTTCTGTGCTCATTAATTTGTTTAGCAATGCAACAGATGATAAAAAGAGCAGTCGTCAAGTTTATTTCACTTGGATCTATTCTTGGATACATAGCAGGCAGTGTCTGTGGGAAGTTTTCTCTCTAAGTGCTTCAATTTCTTCATCTATGAAACCAGAATAAGAGCAGCCATCTTTTTGTTAAGAGATAAGATTATTTACTACTTTTAAACAAAAATAAAACATCTGGTACATAGTAAATATTATAAGCAGTTAAATAACTATAAGCAACATTTGTATGAGATTTATTAGTTTGAATGTTCAGAATTGCAGATGATATTGAAAATAAGCCCCAAAGCCACATTGTTACACATTTGCAAATGCATTTAATAACCCATTACATTTCATTAGTTTAGAAAGCTATACTAAAATCTTAGTATCTAAAATGTGTGAAGAACTAGATTTACTCTGGAAAGCCTTTTGGAGTACGATTAAATTTTAGCACAGTTATGCCAAATCAAGAATTTAGTGTGGTTACACAGAAAAATAAAATCACAAAGTAACATAAACCATTATTTTAGGTCAAAATAATTTTGTTCCACATTTCAATGGTTTTAATTGAGTGATACAAGGCAAGGAATTTGTTGGCTTTTATGAAGGAAACACCTGCCAGGTCACACATTTGTGCTCTTTACACAATATTACATACCGACCCCAGAGCACTGTCAGTGGTGTAATAATAAAAACCAGAAAAAGGGCCAATTAAAAGGCACGAATGCACTGAATGTTCTAGCTTCCTCCCAATGAAGAATCCATCCCAGCTGAAACCTTCATTCAATTGAGGAAGACTTTTGCAGACTTTCTCCCAGGTTCTGACTCTATTTTGCTCAGCAAGTAAAGAATTCAGCCTTTAAATTCAGTTGTGTTTTCTGATAGCTATAAGCTTTAATTTCCTTTACATAAATTTATGTATGGAGACATTTATCTAGGTATAATTGAAATTGTTATAAAGTATATAGCATAGGGTATACTGTATGTGAAATAAAAAATAATGAAAGGAATAAATAAAAGGAAATATTGCCCTGGGGATATGTGGGTTTTTTTTTTTTTTAGTCCCAAGTCAAAACCACACATTTTGTTCTATCAACAAGAAAAAATGAAAAAAAAATACTTTTCTTGGAAAGCAAGCAATTAGGGCTGGGAAGATGGGTCAGCAGTTAGAGGGACTTGTTGCAAACTCTGCTGGCCCATGTTTGATTCTCCATCACCCAGTAAAGTCAGATGCTAAGTGGTGTGTGAATCTGTGATCCCATCATACCTGTGTGGAGGGGCTCAGTGGAAGTCAGTGTCAGGCACTCAAAAGCTTAGGTTTAGGTTCAGTCACAGCAGCAGGACATCTGATCTCAAAGAAAGTGGAACTCAGTCACCATGAAGCTGTCCCCTGACCTCCACACGTGTGCTGTAGAACATGTATGTCCATACACCTACATACATGCTCAAATTATATGTAAATACATTTTTTAAAAAAGAAAGATTACTACTGCAGACATAAGTATGGAATAAGTATTTTGTTAGTTCTTCGGTGAGTTCTAGAAGATGATGTCGTAATTCTTGAAGTATTTACTGA
>PVHP010009738.1:0-49659 GCA_004024765.1 Zapus hudsonius | reverse complement strand
GAGAGAGAGAGAGAGAGAGAGAGAGAGAGAGAGAGAGAGAGAGAGAGAGAGAGAATGGGTTCAGCAGGGTCTCCAGCCACTACAAACAAACTCCAGATGCATGCATGCATCAGTGAATCTGGCTTTAACCTAGGTACTGGGGGATCCAACCTGGGTGGATAGGCTTTGCAGGCAAGCGCCTTAACTGCTGAGCCATCTCTCCAGGGCCAGAGTGATAGTAATTTTAAAGTAAGGACCCTATCAAGGGAAGATAACAGTAGAAAATTTTGTGACTCCCCTCCTCTGCCCTGGCATGTGTACCCTCCCACATGGGCACTGATGAGTGTTAAAACAAAGACCCAGAAGAACTGTGGCAAAGCTGTTTGCATATAGCGTGAAATGTGGCCAAGGAAAAGCTTTAAGCTTTTCAGAGAAGCGTATGAAACAGTTCAGCAATGTTTCTATAGAAACTTTGAGTATTTGGGGCACACCTTCCTGCCGCTGTTTGCAGTGCTGTGGCAGAGGTGATGTCCAGCCCTCTGCTCATGCCATCGTTTTCCCTGCCAGAATGGAGTCTCCCCTCGAGTCCGTAAGCCAAATAAACCCATTCCTCTAAAAATAAAAAAGAAAAAAAAGAAAAAGAAAAAAAAAAAGAAACTTTAAGTATTTGGAAATGTTCAACTTTGGGGAAAACAGGCTTGCTATCTACAGTTTACAATCTAGTAGACAGTCAAGGCATTTGTCTGTTCAGCATGCTGTGAGCCCAGCTGGGCAAACACGTGGATGAAGAACATTGAGGTACCACTAACTTAAGCATCTTGACCAGATTGACCCAACCACAGTCCCTGAGGCTCTTAATGTTTCCTGCCCAGCAGCGCTTCCTCCTTTCCTGGAACCCCATCCTGGAGACCTGGGGCAGGGCACCATGAGGTCAAAGCCAATACCATTTGGACATGGTGACCTCTTATGTGATGGTTGGAGAATCTACTCTAGGGCCCGCAGGCACTGCTTGGCCTTCTGGCTTAGCTCTACTACTGGTCTGACCTCTCTGTGCCTTGATTTACACGTCTGCATCATGAGGACAATGTACATCCTAAGTTCATTGGTATAATTAGATGAGTTCATTCACAGAGCGCTTAGATGAGTGTCTAATATGAAGTGCCTACGATCTTCTTCATTCTCTCACCTAACAGAACAGGTGTGATGTCACAAAGCAGATAGGGTAAATGTGACTTGAGAACTTGAACTTGAAGGTCTGGGCATGTGGTAGTGTAGTTGCCTAGCATGTGTGAGGTCCAAAGTTCAATCGGTACCAGGACCACTGAGAGGGGGAGAGAGAGAGAGAGAGAGAGAGAGAGAGAGAGAGAGAGAGAGAGAGAGAGAGAGAGAGAGAGAGAGAGAGAGAGAGAGAGCTTGAGTAGAATCCTGCATCCCTGCCTTTCGCAGGTTTCAATGCCTCTCTCCTATTTCATTATTAAATAAGATTTAATCCAGTTACAATTATTTACTTATATCTTAAAACGTGGGTTTATGGCTCCACAGCTATGTTTGAGCCCCAGCAAATTGGTACAGTCTGTCTCTGCTTCTGCTTCGTGGTGTGGACCAATTCCCTGTGTTTGGCAAAAATCCCGGAACACTGTTAATGGCATTTTAATACAACATTTTAGTAAAATAAGCTGTTAGTACACAGCAAGGCCTGCACCGTACCTTCCCACCCACTTTCAAGATTGATGGGGGCTCTCTTTGAGGAGTATCAAGGTGCTACTTCCAAAATTATGATGAGACCTTTATTGAATGAATAGCCCTTGTGCAATGTGCAACGTAAGCCACATGATGATCCTGGGGTGGTTGGGGTGGAAATTGGAAAACTGTTAAAGAATACACTGAGTCTTTAACAAATCAATGCTACTTGAGGGCTGGGGAGATGGCTCAGTGGGTCGTGTTAGCCACACAAGCATGAGGACCTGAGAGGTAGGATGCCCAGTACCCAGGCACGTGCCTGTAATCTTAGTACTGGAAGGCAGAGGAAAACGGATCTTCGGAGCACGCTGGCCAGTTTGACTAGTCAAATAGGTGAACTCTAGGATCAGTGAGAGAGCCAGTCCTAGAGAATAAGGTGACTGAGAAAGACACTCAACACTGGTCTCTGGTCTCCACACAAATGAGCACTCATGCACACAAACACACACACACATACACATGCAAAAGCATTATTTGATATAAAATCCTCCATTTTTCAGACATTTCGTATAAGGCTGCATTTGTTTCAGATTGTTCAAATGTGACCTTGGGGGGGCGTGTAGGCAGATGTTTTTTTCATCAGAAATGGGGAGAATACAGACTGCCTTCTGTGACTCGGATGGCAAAAGGAAGACGCAGGAGGGAGAGGCCATGTTCAGAAGAGTTTGAGCTTCTTGTCCACTAGAGAATGCCAATAGTTAAATAAAAAGCACTTGGTGCATAGCTCGCTCTAACAACAATGAGCTGATGGTTTCTCACTTGGAGTTTCTTAGTATATGACACACCAAACTAAGGTAAGTCTGCTGCCCAGGAAGTCACCCTCTGTTTGCTGATTCTTAACAACACCCCACTATGACGGGGTTTCCTTCTTAAAGCTTGTGGGGAATGTAGGCATGAATTCTTGCCATACGTAAGAGTCCCAAATTCTGAAGAGATGGCTTAGTGGTTAAGGCGTTTGCCTGTAATTCAGAAAGATCAGAGTTCAATTCCCCAGTGCCCATATAAAGCCAGATGCACAAGAGGGTGCCCATGTGTCTGGAGTTCATTTGCAGTGTCCCCCCTCCTCAAATAAATAAAGAAAATATTTTTTTTAAAAAAAGAGTCCCAAATTCAAGGATATGTTGAATTTCAAAAATTGCAGGTCAGGTATTTATAAACTAAAATATCCTTTTTCCATTAAAGAATTACAATTAGGGCATGGCAATTTTTAAAACATTTAAACTTGAAGATACAGTATAGTTGTTCAAATGTGAATTGAGATGTGTTTCCATTTGGTATTTACAACAGCTGGATAGACAGTATTGCCAGTCCACTTTACAGATGTGGGGGGGAGTCAAGTGTTTGAAATCCATGGACAAGTAAGCAGGAGAGTTAGCTGTTGAACCTATGTCCCCACAAGCCAACCTTGTCCACATTGGCACATTTGGCCAAGTTCCTCGTACAACACACAGAAAGCTGTTTTACCTATGACTATTAATATTTCAATCTATGAGAAATATTTGCCTTCCAATTTGGGGATTTGAATAGCTTATTAGCAATGATGTGAAATTGAGTTTATTTTCTGAGTCCTTTGGACCCCTCCTGTACCTCTGATGGACTTGCCATTAGTGTGGCTCCAAGGGCACTAAGATTGTCCAGAGTTGTAATTCGAGAATTTTATTAACACTCAATGGGCTGGGGAGAGGGCTCAGCAGTTAAAGATACTTGCTTGCAAAGTCTGACAACCTGAGTTTGATTCCCCAGTACCAATGTAAAGCCAGATGCACAAAGTGGTGCATATATCTGGAGTTCTTTTGCAGTGGCTGGAGGCCCTGGTGTGCACATTCTCTCTCTCTCTCTCTCTCTCTCTCTCTCCCTCTCCTTCTCTTTCTCCATCTGCTTGAAAATAAATAAATAAAATATTCCAAAAAGAATTCTGTTAACACTCAAGAGGCTGAAGCAGGAGAATCATAAGTTCAAAGTCAGGCTAGACAAAATAAAGAGACCCTATCTTTTAAAAAGCTGTATTGAAAAAAACAACCTCCAAATTAACAAAAACTAGCAAGAAAAATTTAAACAAATAGAAAGCTAAAGCAGTCAGTTCCTTAAGCAAGATACAGGAAGATTTAGCATATCATTTCCTCTTAAATTAGCCTTTCTGTTAATATTTTTGAAATAATATTTCAAGACAAGAAAATGAGAAGGGATTATCTGATGCTAAAGTTTGCCTGGGGAAATTGACAAGCCTAATTAGGCTGAAATTCCTAAAAAAGAAAAAGTAGTGAGAGGGCTTCGCCTTGTGGCGCCTGTGATGTGTTAGAGACAGCAGCTCTTCCATCTGTGGCCCTGGCACTCCTCATGCAGAAGCCCGAAGCGATCTAAGCAGGGAGACAGGTAGCTTGAGACAGGCAGTTATACAGGAAGGCCCATGGGAGACAATCCTTCAGGTGCACACATTAAGCCCCCACTGGATGCTGCACCCACGTGTGTCGGATTCTTCTGGATTTGACCCCAGACTTAAAATAAAAAGCCTGGCTGCTTACAAGGCTTTAGGTGGGGTGTGCATCTCTCAGCATCTGAGATTTTCACCACTGGGAAGGTTTCATCTTTTCCACCCTGGCAGCTAGCCTCCTGCGAGGGGGGAATGGATATTCTTATTTTCCCAAGACCCATGGACTTTGGACCCTTCCCCTAAACTCCTATTCTCCCTTCCTTGGTCCACAGACTCTCTCTCACCCCCTTCTGACTTCTGAAAAAATAATTTAATAATCATCCCTCTCCACCTGGTTTATCCAATTCTTTGGTTAAAAGCAGGCACGAGCTTAGGTTTGGGGTTTGCATTTGAACACCCCCAAAATAAAATGTCCCAATCTGAAGGCTCCATGCATGTCCCCATCGGACCAGCATTGAACCGAGAGAGAACAGGATGTAGGAAGGCAGGTTCTAGTGGGCGTCGTTTGTAAAGCACATGGGTTTAAGTTGTGAGTTCCATTGTCTGAGTGGCCCAGGAATCCTGGTGTATTGAAATTGTCCTGAAACAGTTACTCCTGTAGTATTAGTTCCTCTCATTGATACCCCAGTTTGGATGACCAATTATAGGACCATCCGTTACTAGGCCAAGGATTGCCTGAATTTCAGTATAGGACAATAATTTTGTTTAGAGAATAGGCCTTCCTCATGTATGTGACCTTGCATATTACTCTCTGAGATGGGAAGAGGGTTTCCCTCAACGTTAACTTCCTTGGGAGTGACTCAAAGGCGTTGGAGAAGGCTGGCCTGAGCTAACCTTGAATCTTCATAAACAGCGGGGGTTTTCCAAGGGTTAAAATGAGTTCTTCTATGCTGGCATTTACTGTATGAAGCAGAGCTGTGTGCACATGCATGTGCGCTGGGTTCTCTCTCTCTCTCTCTCTCTCTCTCTCTCTCTCTCTCTCTCTCTTTCTCGGTGTAGATGAGTATGGTAGCCACCTAACCTTTCCTCGGGAGAGAAGGAAAGAGAGAAGGCATAGAGAACCACTCCGGATGACTGCATCCTCTGTTTGCTGTACAAGGGAGGCAAAAGAAGAGAAAAGAGAGGAGAGGGGAAGAGGAGAGAGGAGGTGGAGACATTGGAAGCCAGAGATGGCTCCCAGGTCCTCTCCTTTCCTGGAGCAGACACACAATTCAGCAAGTGGCTCTGAGAGGAGACTCTTCTGGAAAGAGCCCTGTGACGTGGCGGTTTCTATAGAGACAATTATCTTTCAGAAGAAGCAGGATTCAGAGCACTCCAGCAACCAGCCAAAAGGCTTTTTATTTGAATTTAATATGGGGATTTTCTGTACTTGAAATCAAAAGGCCAAAAGGCCTCTCCCTAAGAAAGCAGCTTTGTGGTGGGGATGAAAGGGCTGACTAGCCACCCACGACCTGGGATTTGGGAAATAAGATTTGGACTGGGGCAGGAGAGGCAGGAAGTGCAGTTTATGGCTGCATCAGGTTAGCTGGTTGCTGTGGGAATCCATCTTGCAGCCTGCCTTAGGGAGCTCATGCAGCTGCTGATTAATACATGACCGGGTCCCAGCAGAGACCCCAAACTGCTCCTGCTTCACTTCACCATAGTCTGCCCTTCCCCTGAGAAATCCCACACAGTTCTAGCAAGGCAGGTGCAAATCTGAGAACAGTACCCTACAGCCAACCTGCCTACTTGCCATGAAATAAATGCTCTATTTCCCTGATGTTTAATTCTTGCCTCCTCCTGCCTAGTCCGCTCAAACATCACTCCTCGGAGCAAACCTTATATCTTAGCAAGATACTGCATTTGCCTGCGTGTGAAGAGACCCAAGACTCATTTACCAAATACAGGTTTACTTTCCACAGAGGAAGAGGGTTAGAATCGGGCAGTCCAAGGACCTGTCAACACATGTCATCTACCCTCTAGCTTTTCCTGGTCCCCTGCCTGGTAGGGGTCTTCATGGTCCCTTCAGAATCACGAAGTGTCCATTCCAGGCAGGAAGAAAAAGAAAGAAGGCATGAAGAGAGAAGCTAGTACCAACACCAAGAAGCCAGCATCTTCCCAGGAAATCTGTAGATTGTCACTTCCATGTTCCTGGCCAGAGCTGGGTCATGTGACTCTACCTCCCCACCTCAGGGCTGGGATGTGTGGTTTATAACGGAGCAGATTGCCTCCCTGAACAAACCAGCGGCGTGCTTTCAGGGCAACGTCAGAGTAAGTGTGGGGAGCCAACTAGGCATGTCAGCCCAGCCTTCCTTACTCACCCCTGAAATATATAAATTTCATATAATATATATACATATAGACATTTATACATATATACATATACATACATATATATGTCCAGGTGAGAGCCCAGCTCCCTGCTCATTGGTCCTATGTGGTAATAATATACTGGAAACCGCCAGGCGTGGTGGCACACGCCTTTAATCCCAGCATTCTGGGAGGCAGAGGTTGGAGGATCGCTGTGAGTTCAAGGCCACCCTGAGACTACATAGTGAATTCCAGCTCAGCCTGTGCTAGAGTGAGACCCTACCTCGAAAAACAAAACAAAACAAAAATATACTGGAGACCCTTTCACAACCAGATCTTTAGGACAAACATGACACGGATCCATAGATTTGCTGATATCCATGGGGTAAACACCCTCACCATCGTCAATTTCAAGCTACCAACACAATGACCAATGGAGTTGGGGAGAATGGAGCTCACCATTCTATAATCTTTCTACCATGTAGGTACAAAAGACAAAAGTAGCATCCACTGTAAAATAAGTAGGAAGTGGTGACTTTTAAATATTTGTTTTCTGTTTGTAATATAACTTACTTGATGATAATCAGTTTGACTTTTTTTTTTAGCTTTTTCTCACTGAAGCCCAGGCTGACCTGGAATTTACTATGTAGCCTCGAACTCATGGCGCTCCTCTACCTCCAAAGTTCTGAGATTAAAGGCATGTGCCACCATGCCTGGCTTTAACTTATTTTTTTTAAAAAATGGGTTATTTAATTATTTATTTTCAAGCAGAGAGAGATAGAGAGAAGAGAGACAAGTAGAGAATGGGCATACCAGGGCCCCCAGCCACTGCAAACAAACTTCAGATGCATGTGCCATTGTGCATCTGGCTTTATGTGGGTACTGGGGAATTGAACCCCAGTCATTAGGCTTTGTAGACAAGCACCTTAACCACTGAACCATCTCTCCAGCCCTCAATTTTTTTATTTAAAAAAACTCAATTTTATTATTTTTAAATATATATATTTTATTTATTTGTGAGAAAGAGGAGACACACAGAAAGAATGGGTACCCCAGGGCCTCCAGCCACTGCAAATGAACTCCAGATGCATTCACCACTTTGTGCATCTGGCTTTACGTGGGTACTAAGGAATCGAACCCTGGCCATTACACTTTGCAGATAAATGCCTTAACCTCTGAGCCATCTCTCCAGCCATAGCTTAATTTTTAATAATGGCTACTTTTAACCCTTGTTCACTACCTTTCTGGAAATTTAATAATCAGCTTTCACTAAATATTACACACTAACTCTCACACGCTACTGTACTAGGTTGTCATTGCTGAGACCAAGAGAATAGTTAATGGTTTCAGAGGCTTCAGTCCATCATGGCTGGTCCTGTTGGCTCTGGGCCCGTGATGAGGAAGAGCATCATGGCGGTGAATGCTTGTGGAGGAAGGGCTACCTATTCACCTCATGGTGGACAGGAAGCAAAGTGCAGTGACATGAAGGGGGCAGAACAAGACCTAGACTTCAAGGACATGTCCCTGGTGACCTACCTGCCTCCCAAATTCTGAATCCATCACTGGATCAAACCATCCATTAGGTCAAAGGTCTCCTGTTCTAGTTGGCTGGAAACATCCTCACAGACACACTCAGCGTGACCTTCAGAGGGCAGAAGTACAAGAAGGTGTGGAAGGAAGAGAGGAAGAAACTGCTGAACTCATAACAAGTCTCTTCTCAGATGACTCTCACAACAACGGCATGAATCCTTCCATGAAGGTAGAGCCTTCACAACCGAGTCACCTCTTAATAGGCTCAAATCCCCACCCCCCATAGCACTGGGGGGTGAAGTTCAGAATGCAAGATCTTTTAGGGATCCATAGCAGGTTGGATGAACCGTGGGGGAAATCGCACCGTGTCCCCATCTCCCACTCTCTGGAGACGGTGGTTCATAAAGATGAAGTGAAGAAGAAGACGAAGGTTGAAATAAAACTACCGCATTTTCTTAGTATCCATGGCTGTGCTAAAGCCAGAGGAAGGGGAAGGAAGCTGGACTTCCTCCTGCATCTCTGGGATTTCTCAGTCCTGCACTCAGTCAACTGACTTGAAAGTTGCTTCCTTTAACATGCCATTAAAGCAGGCGCCGTGGGGAATGGGTTCCAAGGCTTATTGCTTGTATCACATTAGCTTGTTTTCTCTCTATTTAAATGGCGCGCACACATTGCCAAGGAAATAGAGAATGCAGTGGCCCGTGATGCTGCAGTTTGACGCTAATCACCGCCAGGCTGCTCGATTTTGGATGACTCAGGAAAAACTCCTCAAAGATGGAAACGTCTGGCTTTGTGAAAACAAGACCAGGATAGCATCCATACACTAATTTTCAGGATATACGCTCCATTTATCCAAGGGACACCAGGAAGAGTCTGTAACTTGATTTCTTAAAACTACAGACTCGAGCACTTTAGCTATTATTATGGAAGAGAAGAGCTCTAAAACAGGACAGATCTAGGCACCTGATGGGATTAAAAAATAGTTCATACTTATTGTCAAGGTGCTGTTGGCCAAACCTAGGGTCTTGGCATGCATTGAAACCTCTAGGCAACCACTCCTGAGTTTCACAAGCTGATAAACTGCTCTGTTCCCCTAGTGACAGGTACCTGAATTCCAGACCCAGTGTTCCAGCAGCAAAGGAATGGTGTGATGCCTCATGAAGTTAAAATATTACCCTAATAATCCTTCTGTTCTCTCACAATTGTCCTATGCAAAACAACCGCTGTTTCCTTTTACAAATGAGAACTTAAAGGACAAGCTTTTTCCTCATGATCAACTACTTATTAATGGAATGTTTCATCCTTATCCTGGCCGTTAAATGACCTTGGACTGTGTCCTAGGTCTGCGAGGTCCAACATGTGAAAATGCACATGGAGATTTCTTGCCCAGCCATTGCATCAACTCTCTTCTCCCCTAGCTACCTGTTCTGGAAATAGTAACTTTCATCTTCAGAGATAAATAGCGAGGCTTTCAGGTGGTGGAAGGGTGTCCAACATAAACAGGCAGCCTTGGAAGCATCCCCCATTCCTTCCCGGAGTGGGGTGACAGCTGATCAAAGTTCCAAATCTAAACAATAGCTCTGTCCCTAAAATTTCTTTCCTATCTGAGGGCTATTGCTTTATGAGGTGCAATGGTTTTTACTTGGCAATCAGGGTTAAGACTTACAATGCAAATGACCTGGGAGAGAGAAAACGTTGGCTTAAATTGGTACTTTGGAAACTGTTGATTTTCCGAGAGCCATTTTGCTGTAGACAAAGGAGGTTCTGAATGACATACGGAGGGGAGGCCAAGGCTGGGGATAAAGAAGATTCTTTTCCAAGATGCCACCATTCTCCCTGCCTGCAGGGAACCCAGCCAGCCCTGGCCATCCCTCCCCCAGCCACCTGGACTGGGCTGCTCAGGTGGAGCTCCTGGCCCCAGGATGAACTCTGTTCCAGCTCTCAGTTCAGGAACTCAACGATCCTCTTCCAAGGCTCCTTGGCGGGATGTTGAGAGGAGGAAGCTGCTGCAGGCTCCCCTGCACCCTCTGTTGCTCAGAGGGAGTACGAGTCCTCTCTTCTGGATTTTTCTTCTTACAAATGGAAATTCTCCTTTTGAAATATTTTTATTTATTTATTAGAGAGAAAGAGGTATGGATATACCAGGGCCACAAACTCCAGATACATGCACCACTTTATACATCTGGCTTTATGTGGGTATTGGGGAATCAAACTCAGATAAGCAGACTTTACAAGCAAGAGTGTTTGACTGCTGAGCCATCTCCCCACCCCCTCTCCTGGATTTTATGGCCAATAAGATATTGAACTAGACACTCTATTTGACATACAACAAGAAGTACAGTTTTCTCTGCAGAAAATGCATGTGTGAATAAGCACCCAGGAGTGTCAACATGTAAAAAGAAAAAGCAAAGAGAATGTTTATGATACATTCCATCCACCTAAAAGAGAACTCACCAACATTACAACACACAGATACAACAAGTGCATATGTATGTATATGTCACACACATTCAATAGGTCTGATCATTTATGGGCCCCTTTTGTGGAGATTTTATTCTGCAAGACTTTGTGATGCAGGCCTTGCCAGTCCCATATTACAGAATAGACCAGTAACCAAGCAGAAGGCCTGGCCCCTCTGCATTGGGGCACCACCCAGGACTTGCCACTCTTCACAGATCCCAGGGCACCAGCTGCCACCCAGCATAGCTAGACACTGAAAGTGAGGAACAGCCTCGCCTGCTACCTGCAAGGCAAGCTTCCCATATGCTTGAGTTTCTCTTCTCGTTTCCATGTACACAGCAATCTGTCCTCTAATTTGAATGGATGATTGTTCTTTTTCATGCCTTAGATCATTTTCAGAATCTACCTACCAAAGCCATGGGCCCCTGGAAAGACCCCGGGAGCCCTGTAGCTTGTCCTCAGCTCAGCTCCTGGCTACCCAGTGGCTGGCCAGCAGGGGAAGAATGGATAGGAAATTTTTTTACATAATAATCTGGTCTGACTTGAATTCTTTGCATTGATATCACTCGCCTCATTCTCCCAGGACCAGCCTTTAAGGTAATGACTTAGACAGAGCCCATGGGGAGGGAGCGGTTGCTAAACTTTGAAGAGGGGTCAAAACTGTGTGGAGATACTTAGAAGGAAAGAAAGATGTGGGCAGTGGGTCTAATGGAAAAATGCCAAGGGAAATAAATCATTCCTCCAAGGACAGGGGGCCCCAGATAGATGAGTTCTCCCTGAAGCAGGCACCTGCTCAGAGCACTCAGTCTGCAAGGTCAGAACAGAATCCCCCAATCTCCCCCCTTGGTGCTTTGCAACATAAGCAGGCAGGAAGCCTTAGCACTTGTTTCATTCCATCAAATGATTTTGCTGATTAAATCTTAGGGGAACTCTTGCCAGAGTTCTTTAATTCCTCTACCAAGTGCCAAGTGGGCCTGGTGCAGAACAAACAAACACTCCACAGAGTCAAAGGGAGTATGAGAGATGTGGTTTTGAAATCTCCCCCAACAGATAGACACCCCAGGGCTGCCTCCTGTCACTCTCTTGAAGAGGCTTAGGCCCTGCAATGTGACAGGGGCCTGAGTCCCAGGGCAGAAGGTGAGAGACTAAGAACCCGAGGCTGAGGTTAAAAATAGTGCTCAGCTTTGGATAGAATCTTTGCCAGGAGCTTCGAAAGGAAGGCACACACAGCTCAGAAACTCACGCTGACCCGGGTCACCATCCATGAGCATCTGGTTGGGCCTAACAAGAAAGATTGGGAGAAGGGACAAGAAAGCACTCCTGAGCTAAAACAACCTCAGTGCCTGAATGTCAACACCCGCTCCCTGCCCAGCTTCCAGGGCTCCTGTGATCACTAACTCCTCCCTGGGAGGAAGTGGTTCTTCTGCATGAGGGACTGGACTGTGCGAGGCACAGGAGGGATGTTACTGCCTCGTGAGCAGCCCATCGTCTACTCTGAAGACCTCAAACCCAGAGACCTCCTCCGATCTGGGCCAATATTGGTTGGATGTTGATGTGTTCCTGGACCTGGTTAAAGAAACTGGAGGGTTCCCTGGGGATCCTAGTGGAAGAAATGGAATCTGTTCCTTGTGCCCAGCAATCCATTCAATCCTCAGGGCATTGCTTCTCCTAAGAAGACAAAATTTTCCCTGAAGACCATGAAATCTTAGCTGTCAATGCCGCCTACCTTTCCCATGTGTCCCTGAGGAGGTTGATACCCGAGTCAGAGCCTTCAGAGCTTGCCACCCATCTCTCTGATTCAAGCTCCTTTGGGGACTCAGCCACAGGTCTTACAGGTACTGCACATATTATATTACATTTTTTAAATTAGCTATTTTTAGAGCATATTTTAGATCCATAGCAAAATTTAGTGACTGATGCACAAACTTCCTATGTAACCCCCACCCTTACACATGCATTTCTCTCCCTTATGAATATCTCACACCCCAGTGGTACATTTCTGCCCATAAGGAACAACACTGGCTCACCATTGCCACTCACCCACACAGTTGACATTAGGGCTGGTGCTTGCTGTACAAATGTGGGTTAGAACAAATGTGTAGTGATGTGTACCCACCACTGTTAGGATCTTGCAAAGTAATTTGACTGGTCCACAATTCTTACACAGAGAGAGTTTTCATAACCTGTGTAACAGAACCCACCACAAGGCTGAGTTGCCAGTAGGCAGTCTGGGGATTCTTCTCAGAACCCAGTTGGATGGATGCCCACTGGACTCATGACATTCCCTTCCTCTGCTTTCCTTGCTGCTGGCATCAGGGTGGAAGCATTTCAGGATGTGCAGGTTTGGGGTTAAACTGACGTGGTCAAGAAAGTACGACACTGTGATGCAAGCTGAATCATAGAAAAGCTTGTCCTGCTTCCACCCCACTGACCCTTCCTCCTTCCCAAGCACACACTTCCTCTTTGCCTATATATATATATATATATATATATACATATACATATATATATGCTCAGTGAATTTTGGAAATTCAGGTGTCCTCGTGCACCATATTCTGATTATCAAAAAGGGCTCCCAGACCAGATATAAACCCACATGGCTACAGCCACCTGATTTTTGAAAAGATGTCACAAATAGACATTGGAGAAAAGAAAGCCTGTAGTAGTTACCTTTTTGTTGCTGGGATAAAGCACCTGACCAAAAGCAGCTGATGGGAGGAAAGTTTTTATTTGGCTTACAGTCTTGAGGGGAAGCTTCACGAAGGCAGAGGAAAGCATGGCATGAGCAGAGGCTGGACATCACCTCTGCCACATCAGGTGGAAAACAGCAGCAGGAGAGTGAGCTGAGTTCCAGCAAGGGTGAACTGGCTATAACACCTCTAAGCCCACCCCCCAGGAACACACCTCCTTCAGTAAGGCTCCACCTCCCAAATTGCTACCGGGTGGGGACCACACATTCGAAACACATGAATTTATGGTAGTCATCCGATTCCAACCACCACAGAGCCTTTTCAACAAATGGTGCTGGAAGAACTGGATATCCAGATGTAAAAGAAACAAAACTAGATCTCCATCTCTTAACTTGTTCAAAATCAACTTCAAGTGGAGCAGATATCTTAATAAATCTCTGAAACTGTTAAGGGGCAGGTAGACAAAATTTGTTTCTGAATAAGACTCTAGTATCTCAGGAAATAAGGGCAATAATTGAAAAATGGGAACTCGTGAAATTGACAAGGTTCTGCACAGCAAAGGAAACCATTAATTGAAGAGACAGCCTACAGAATGGGAGAAAACTTTCAAGTTACACATCTGACAGATGACTAATATCTAGAATACACATAGAACGTGAAAATTAAATAAGTAATCAAATCCAATCAATACATGTGCTAATGGAAACAAAAAGATAGTTCACAAAATATGAAATGCACATGGCCAGTAAGCATATGAAAAAAATGTTTGCTCTCACTCGCCATCAGTGACATTTAAGTTATACCTACAGTGAGATTTCATCTCACTTAAGTCAGAATGGTGACAGTCATTAAGAAAACAAATAACAATAAATGCTAGCCAAGATGTAGACAAAAAGGAATCCTTATACAGTGCTAGTGGGAATGTAGTAATGTGTTTACCCAAAGGACTCAAGGTCAAAATATCACAGAGATACTTGCAGATCAATGTTTATTAGAGCACTATTACAATAGCTAGTTATGGAACCAATCGAGGTAGCCAACAACAGAGAAATGAAGAAAGAAAATGTGACATATATGCACAGTGGAATTTTTTCAACCATAAAGAATAATTCTTCTAAGCCAGATGCACGCCTTTAATCCCAGCACTTGGGAGGCAGAGGTAGGAGGATCGCCATGAGTTCGAAGCCAACCTGAGACTCATTCAATAGTGAAATCCAGGTCAGCCAGGGCTAGAGTGAGACCCTACCTCAAAAACAAACAAACAACAACAAAAAGAATGATTCTTCTTTATGGAGTTTTCAGGTAAATTGATGCAATTACGGATGATCATATTAAGCAAATTTAAGCCAATCTCATAATGACTAACATCTTATGTCTTCTCTCATCTGTGGTTCCTAGATTTTACATAGATATATACAATAATATATGTGTATATATATATGATAGAAATGAAACTCTGGAAAAGCGGATGATGAGTAAGAGGGGAGGGGTAAGAAAGGGGAAGATGGGATATGGGGGTGATATATTCAATGTATATTGCATACTTAAATGAAAATATCCTTATGTAACACAGTGCCCTGTCCAATGAATATACACCGTGAGTGTGTTTAGGTGCTCCCAGGAAAGTATCCAAGGTCAATTATTTGTTGTTCAGTATCAATCAAAGTGGCCATATTTCCCTTCTCAAGGGCATTAGCACCTTGGATCTTAGTTCTCCTATAATATAAAGTTTGTCTGAGAGATTTTAAGTATCTAAAAGTAGGTGAAAAAAGAAAGTCTTTCCTTAGAATCTTGAAATCATCCCAAAACACCTGCTTCTTCTATGGTGTGTATCTCTGGTTCTACCCTCCCACAGACGGAGACAATGGGGAAGAGTCAGAGCAGGGTGGGAATAGAGAAGGGAGTTTGAACAAGCAATGCTCATTTGGAGTGAAAACTAAAGTCATGTTTTTTCAAAATATAAAGCAAGTCAGTATTAGGTGCCTGGATTTCAGTGTTACAATGCAGGTGCCATGATGAGTCTTGATATCTTCCTTTCTAACACTTCTAGCTCCAACAGTTTATAGTTCCAGAGAATTAAGAGCAAACCAGATGAATCCAACGTATCAGGCTTTCCACATCTTTTACTTTTGACAACGGCGATGAAAGTGGCTGCCAGGCTTTGGCCTGGCCCTATCATGTGTACGAGGTGCTAATACTCAGTGGATTAAAGGAGCCATTATAACAAAGAACCTAGCTCCATTTGAAGAGAAAAGCACATTGATTTTTGAAATAGCCATTTTCTAGTGTATATTACTGAGCCAAACCAAGGAAATTTACGAGGGTTCAGCTTAATCATATAAATTTTTTAAATCAGTAAGAGCTGCCTGGAAAAATCTTGTCATCACCGTGACTCAAAAAGGCAGATCTGAGGAGGTTTGCACTCCTACCATGTGATAATGCAGCAGATAAAACAAGTCATGTATCAGGTACCCAGGCGGTTTGAGTCTAATGAGAGACAGGGAAAGGAAAGAGAACAAGAGAGAGAAAGAAAGAGGAAGTGCATACCAGGAAGAGAACTAGAGAGCCAACAAGGGAGAATGTTTTAAGGGTTGTGGGAAGAGGAGGAGGGAAACTGCCCGACAAGGGAGGGGTCTTGGGTCATGTGCTGATGTGGGGGGTGAACAAAGGTAGCTGTGATGGTTTGATGTAAGATGTGCCCTGTGGCCTCGGGTATTTGAATACTTAATGCCCAGTGGTGGTGCTATTTGGGAAGGTTTTGGAGCCTTTGGGAGATGGGGCCTTGCTGAAGGAAGTGTGTTACTGGAGGAGGGCCTTGGGTTCTTCTATTTTCTGCACTCGGCTCATTCTCTCTACTTCTGCACTGTTGGTGTGGAATTATGACACCTGGCTGTCTTCCCTTTCCATGTTTTCCCCACATGTGACCAGAGATTTGCGTGCATGGTGATTCTGAATCCTACCAAGTTGACAACCAGAGATTCACCATCACAGCAGGCTAAAGTAGCAAGATCGCTGTGAGTTCAAGGCCAGCCTGGAGCTGCAGAGTGAGTCCCAGGTCAGCCTAGGTTAGAGTGATACCCTGCCTTGTAAACAAACAAAACTATGTCAAGCCAGGCGTGGTGGCACACACCTTTCATCCCAGCACTCAGGAGGCAGAGGTAGGAGGATCACTGTGAGCTCGAGGCCAACCTGGGACTCCAGAGTGAATTCCAGGCCAGGCTGGGCTGGAGTGAGACCCTACTTTGAGAGGAAAAAAAAATCTGTGTCATATTTCATTACATTCTGACCCAAAACCTATGCTCCTGGGTTAGTTTTTGAATCTCTTGTATCTTTTACACAAAATCTCCCTGCCAGCTTGTCTACCGATCTCCAGCGCTGACTAGGAGACAGAGTTGGAAGTGTGGCTAAGGCCCAGGCCTGTAAGCCTCATTCTCCTCCAAGCCCAAACTGAAAGTCAGAGAGGCAGAGGATTCAAGTACAGTGACCAGAAAAATGAGCCTCAGCCCAAGCCCTCCCTGTCCCACCCACCAGCCTCCTGGGAAGGAAAGGAAGAGAATGCTACCTCCAAAGGTCCTAGCTCTAAAATTCAAACATTTCATAACCCACCAATAAAGCATGGACTTGTCATTGTCCTAGAGTCTGACCGATCTGATTTGTAACTCCTCTTGGAGCAGAGGAAGCAATGTGGAACCCTTCGTGTGTCCCCTCACATGAAGATCAGACTTCTCGCTGCTTTTTCCTCTTTACTTCGGTTCATCTCATGAATCCTGCCTGGCCATCCTCCACACTTTCGCCTGCTGAAACTCTACTCGGTTATCAGGATCTGGACCCATTCTGCCTCCTGATCACTTGATGGGAATTCTTGTCTTATACCGTCTAACAGCATCGACTGGACTTGGCGTGCTCATCACTTCCAGCCGTGCATTATTAGCCATGTCTTCTTGGGTAAATAAATTCATGCTAAGCTGAAGTGACAATTCTTTATGCTACCGACCATGTCCCCTGGCAGATCTCAGGATGTTAATTAAGATTCTCTGCTCCAGTCTTTGACTCTAATACCAACTAGGCTTGATAATTGTGTGTTGATATGTTAAATGTTTTATGCATTAGGCTCAAGCCAAACATTTCAATGTGAAGGAGATCAAAGATAAGTCGGGCTCACATACAAGGATGTTCATTGTTGCAGAATGATGGAAAAAGAAAAAGAGAAAAGAAAATAACCAAGTTTCCATTATCAAGGCAACGGGTAAGTGAAATCTCCTGCACTAAATGCTTTACTGAGTAAAAATGAGGAGTTAGATACAAAATCATCCACATGACCGGCTCTAAATGCAACTTCCACTGAGAAGAGCGGGCTTCAGAATACAACCAGCTGTGTATGTAAATTCTTAAAACAGATAAAATAATATATTCTGGCCATAGATTCATGAATAAAAAGAGGCTCTAAAAATACCAATCAAACCCAAGCTGAAAATGACCTCTGGAGAGAAAGGGTTTGTTAAAGAGTCTTTAGTCATTTTTTTCCCTGCAGTTTCTGATAAAATGAAGTAAATAAACACAACAACACGGCGAATGAGTGCTTATTATATTGCCCATTATCTTTTCCTGTATTTTTTACAGCTTCTCAAGATGAAAAGAAACAGACAAAAGAGATGCCATTTGGTCAGCTCTTTGTCCTCAGGAAGGCGTGCAATTATTAGTCCTATTGTATAAATATCAAGGTCAAAGGAGAAGGGAGGGCCTGAAGCTATCCTGTGCTGGGCCATGGATGTGAAGCTCACTAAACCCTTTAAATCAGCTGGTTTTATTAGTGATTTTCTCTTTTTCCTGTAAATAAAATAGGGGGTGGGGGTTAAAGAAAAAAATCTTTCCTGTTGCCTGGTTACAGTTCCATGAGATGGTGCTATTTGTAGCCCATGGAGGTCTGTATTATACACAGTGTCTGCTGTGTATAATAATAATAATAATAATAATAATAATAATAATAATAGCTAACAGGTTTCAAAGGCATACGTGTGCCAGCTACTAGATGCGGCACTTTACACACAGCTTGGTACCAGTGTGGATAGGTTCACCTGCAAAAATCATAAAACCTTGCTCAAATGGACTTCAGCGATAAGGAAATGCATTTGACCACATGACTAATTAGATCCCTGGAGTTAGGGGGGAGGCAGTCTCCAGGACTGACCTTCTGTTCCTCCTGTGTGGCCACCCCATCCTTTGCAGGTAATATTAGAAGTGGAGACTGTGTGCTTCGACATTTGTGCCTGAGAGAAGAGACGCACATTGGCTCAATATGGCCCAAGTCAACGAATCACCAAGGACGACATGACACTCTCAGATGTTTAGGGCCTTGACTGGGTCGAATGGATGCTGGGTAGAGGTGTCAGGGACGAATGCCTCCAGGGGCCCACGGAGACACACCCTGGCTTAATCTCAGGATGGCACCTGGCAGCTTGCCAAGATGGGCTTGGCTTGTAATTAAGTTTCAGGAGGCAGTCTTGATTGGCTATTGCACATCATGCCCGCCTGCGCACAGGTTCTTATCGTGGACTGACCAACAGCTCCCTGATTGGCCAAGGAGCTCTATATATTTTGTTTCATTTTCGGCAATAAAGAGAGAGAACACGCGTTCTTCCACCCATAAGTGCAGTGTGTGTGTGTGTGTGTGTGTGTGTGTGTGTGTGTGTGTGTGTGTGTGTGTTATCATTGCCTCCGCAGGTGGTGGGCAGTGATCTAGAGGACATGGCTCTACCCCAACTATGACCTCATGACCCCCCTCCAGGGTCTCGGTCTCAACTTGTCCTCACCTTTTCTCAAATGGGAAAATGAGGCAAGAAGAGGTGAAAGTGGTTGTGCCAAGTTTTGTAAGCTCCAGGTTTTCCAGAGCCTTCCTCGGATAGATGGTATGTGTTGAAGCATAATTCTATAGACTCCTTGAGTGGGGAAGGTGGGCAATGCCAGCCCTGTGGGTGATGGTCATCTGTGATCACGTGCAGTCTCTCATCCTTTCCTTTCCTTCCTGAAGCATCTCTTACTTTTCACCTCTCTGATACTATCTTTTCTGCCTCTGGGGCTCCTCTTTTCTTCAGACGTTACCTTGCTGTGAGTGATAGGTAGACGTCATTTCTTTAATGACTGGTCATCTCTGGGAAGTTGACATCTAAAGGGCTTTTATTGTTGCTAATTGTTTTTTAAACTGAGAGACTGGGACAACAGACATGCTTAGGAAATCTCTTGTCCTAAGGTTTCAGGATCTGACAATTCTCTTGATCAAGGAGCTGGGCTTCTTCCTAATGAGACAACCTGAGGGGCTTTACCAGGGGAACAGAGGGAAGCTTCTGGAAGCACGTGTCTTCCGCTGGATTCTTCACCAAGGTCATTTCTCTAGAGAATGTCCTCAAAGTACTCGTCTGTCTTTGGGCCCTGTGTGTGTGTGTGTGTGTGTGTGTGTGTGTGTGTGTAGGCCAGAAGGAATGTCGGGTGTCCTCTCATCGCTCATCCATGTATTTTCCATGAGACAGGTTCTCTCCTCAACCCAGAACTGCTATCACTCATCAAGCCCCAGCGATTCTATGATCCCACCCTCTCCCTCTTCTCCCCCCAACTGTGGACTGGGTTTACAGATATGTGTGGTCACACCCAGCTTCTTCTTTTAAAAAAATTATCTATTTTCAAGAAGAGAGAAACAAAGAGAGGAGACAGAGACAGAGAATGGCACACTAGCCCTCCTGCCACTGCAAACAGACTCCAGATGCATGCACCACTTTGTGCTTCTGGCTTTACATGGTCACTGGAGAATCCAACCCAGGTCCTTAGGCTTTGCTTAGCACTTGGGTTCTGAGAAATCGAACTTGACAGTGTCCAGCCCAGGGGGTCCCTGTGCTTAAGCAGCAAGTGCAGGAAGTCACAAGCCATCACCCCAGCGCATGACAAGCTTTGAATGATATTGTGATCCAGCTCTTAGGTAATATTGAGCCGCTAGCCTGTAGTGCATGTTGGTAACATCGGGGGTGTAGATGCTGTCTTCATCCCTTGCTCTAGGTCAGAACCCTCTCTGGGATGACAGCGTATTGGAAAACGAGGGCAATGTCAGCCCATTCTCCAGGGAACCAGAGAAGGGAAAAAAGATATCCATTCTGGTCTGGCCTGATGCTTGGTCCTTACTGACCGCCAGTGACAAGCAATCCCTCCGTCTCCTCAAAGCCCTAAATCCCAAAGAGCAGCAGCTAGAAAAGGTCCTCTCACAATCAAGGTTGTATTTATTTAAAGGGCTGGAGAAATGGCTCAGGAGTTAAGGCATTTGCCTGCAAAGCCTAGGACCTGAGTTTGATTCCTCAGTACTCATGTAAAGCCAGATGCTCAAAGTGGGACAGACATCTGGGGTTTGTCCATTCTCTCTCTGTCTGTATCTCTATGCTTGAAAATAAATCAATATTTTTGAATGGTTAAATGTTTAAACAACAACAACAAAAATAAGGTTGTACTTACAGACCAGAACTTAAGTGTTGCTAAGCAGATCAGAGAAACTGAGGAAGTGTTAGAGACAGGGGTGGGGGAAGGGAAGCTGGCCAAGGTTGGCCCTAGTCCTGAGATGCTACAGTGCTGATTCCAGGAAGGCAGTGATGAGCTGGACGATTCTGTCTTCTCTGCGACCTCCCCTCCCCGCAGGCCACAATTTTTCCAGGTGATTTGTCATTCGAGCTCTGTTTGTTCTGCACGTGGATCACTCTCCCCAAACACAGCCCGGCTTCTCTCTCCTCTCTGGGGTCACCAAGGGTTAACATCATCAATACAGCAGCAAAGAGCAAGTGTGGGTTTAATGTGAGAAGAATATCGACAGGTTTGTACAAGAGACATAATTAACTCCATGCTCTGGTGAACTCACACACATCTTTTTCTGCCTCCAACCTTCTGGCTTCATCCTTCAAAGGGGGCGAAAAAGAGTATGGGTTGGCTTGGAAAATATCCTATTTGTATGTAATTTCAATTTTGTATCTTTTTTGCTTTTAAATTATTTATTATTAATAATCAGAACACTGTATGAACAAGTCTTGTGTGGGTACCCCATTTTCCTCCTCCCTGCCCCCAACCCGCCAAGGGCCCTCCTCAGTGGGATTGCTGGAACAGTCCATGGGATGGGGGGCTGTGAATTGCCTTTTTGTTTGTTTTGATGCTAAGGCCCCTCACCCACTCACCCCCAGTGGGAGCACCTTTCCCATGAACAAGGGGATCCAGGAGACGTGCTCCTCCTTCCACATCGGGCCACATAAGACACCACTGTTTTCAACAGACAAAGCCGAGATCATGGACTTGAAATTAGGCTTTCATGCCTTGTAGTGCTTCTTAAAACATGAAATCCAGGTAAATAAACCAATTTTGGGAATGTTCAGACTGGAAAAGTTATGCCCCCCCACCTCAAAGACTCTATCATCTGAGCCAAGCAGAGCATCGGATGTGGGGTAATGGGGGGGGGCTTCTGTGGGTGTGGCCAAAGGAAGCTCTGTGCCTTCAGGTTTCTTCTGTAGCATTGGCTCTGGCCAAGGCCCTGGGGGCTGAGCTGGCAGATGGTGAGTCTTAGGCTAGACATCCATTCTGGTCTGGCCTGATGCTTGGTCCTTACTGGCTGCCATGTGTAGAGAGGGGACAGTTTTGACACCCCCTAAAGATAGTTGGGGTCAGAGAGACAAAGTATTGGAAAGTGATTAGCAGGACTTAGGAGAGGGACAAAAGAATAAAAAGAAAGAAGGTGGTTGAAAGGGATGTGCTGGGAAAATGAGAGACAAATCCTTCCCCAGGCACCTTCCATCCCCTGTACAACTCCCAGCAGCCAGTGTGGGAGCAGCCAGGGAGAGCTGGGCTTATGAGGTGGAAACTGCCCAGAACTGCCTGCTACTGAGTCAACGGTGGAATTTTCCTCCCACTCAGGAGAGAGAACAGGTTGAGTTTCTCTCTTGTTATGGCCAGATTGATCTATTAGATCCCTCGCTCTGCCTCTCTCACTCCTTCTCTCTCAACACACACATATAAACATACAAACTTAAACTTGTCTTGATTTCACTAAAATAACCTCCAAGTGCTTTTTCTTAATTTCCATCTTAAGGCTGACTCAGGAGCACGGAATCAGTAATTTTTGAATGGTTATAATGGTGAGTTTTACTGAGTCTTAAACTGTGGATAGATTGAGTAGAGGAACTGTTGCTTTCCCCTTCGTGCCATCAAACATCCAGCCAGAAGCAGCTTGTAGGAGGAAAGGGTTACAGACCCTTGGCTTACAGACTCGAGGGGAAGCTCCATGATAGCAAGGAAAACCATGGCATGAGCAGAGGCTGGACATCACCTCCTGGCCAGCATCGGGTGGACAACAGCAGCAGGAGAGTGTGCCAAACACTGGCAAGGGGAAGCTGGCTATGACACCCATAAGCCCGCCCCCAAGAGCACACCTCCAACAAGGTTCCAACTCCAAAATTGCCATCAGCTGGGGATCAAGCATTCAGAACACATGGGATTTATGGGGACACCCGAATCCAACCACCACACTAACACATGTACATTACCCCATATGTGTGTATTATAATGTTTTGAGACGTGGTCAGATCTAAGCCAAGTATGAGATTCTTGACTAAAGGAAAGGAGCTGCTGACCACGAACCTGTTGATGTTGTCCCAAGGGAATTCTCTGACCTGAAGGAGTAGAAAAATCACAGCACAGTTCCATCAAAGTGTGACTCCATAGATCCCTCCTCAGAAATGCTCACTCACTGAGTCTAATGTGTGTGTGTGTGTGTGTGTGTGTGTGTGTGTGTGTGCGTGCTGATCACAGCTTCATCTTTACGCTCCCCATAATGCAGCCATTTGCTATTAGCTGAAAGGTCTATATGATGATCTAAACAAGATCAGCGGGGGAAGTAATTCAGAAATACCCAGCTATGCCAAACCTAGCCTTGGTGATTTATCCCGTCACAGAAAGCCACTGGATCCTGAAGTGGTATTTGAAGTTGGAGGTCTTGGCATTGGACCTAAGGAGGCTAGTGAGGGACTTGATGACATGTTATGATGGAGGAAAACCAGGCCATGGCTGCGTGGAACAGGCCAGATCCTGTACAAGCCAGATCCAGCCCACTGGTGTTGAGGCTCCCTCAGAGTTTCTGGCATGAGCAAATGGCACATTTATTTCATACCAAACACTATGGAAAATTCTAAAGAAAAATATTATGGCAATTTCTGGGCTCTTATCATTCTTGGGTAGGATTTTCAAGTCGACTTCCCCATTCTGAATGGTGGGGGGGGGGGACACCTGATTCAACGGTTATCATTGGTCTTTCAAATATATTCTGATTCAGGATCAGTTCTTTAATCACCCTCCCTGAGCAAACTCTTTCCTTGAAGCAACAAGTCTTTACTGGTTTTCTTTTGATTGGTGTGTGTGTGTGTGTGTGTGTGTGTGTGTGTGTGTGTGTGTGTGTGTGTAATCTGGGGGTGTCAGTACTCTTCTTCCCCTTGATTGAGACAAGGTCTCTTTTGGTATTGTTTGCTGCTGTGAGTGAAGATGAGACACGCTGGCCATCAAGAACCACTTGCTGCTGTAGGTGTGCTGAGAAGATAGACGTGTGTGCCACTGTATCCAGATTTACACGGGCTCTGGAGTCCAAACTGGCCATTGGGCTTGGACAGCAAGCTTTCAACCACTGAGCCATCTCCCCGGTCCCCAGAGTTGATGTTTTTAATCACAAGCTCCCTTGAAAGGTCAATGGTGACTGTGTTCTCCCTCAAATCTTTATGCACATATAATTTAATGAGGTTCATAGACCTCTATGCCACCGGCAAGAGTCCAGGGACCTCAGATTAAGAAGTCCTACCTCAGAGGTCCACCTACATACAGTTTTCCCATCTATCTTTAAAATCAAATTTTTCTGCTTCTTCAAAAATAGAAACTGTATCCAGAAAGAAATTACAGTGCTCGACTGCCAAAAGCAAACAGGAATGAGGTACAGTTCATCTTCCCACCTGCAGACAGAAGTGAACTGTCGCCCTTTCCTAGTAAAAAAAAAAAAAAAAACCAGTGCAGATGGAGGAAAGGCAGCATCCTGCAAGCTAAAACTGCCTGTTAGTTCATTTAAGGCACTCATGCTTCAAGATGAATCTGCAGGTGGCACAAGCCTATAGTCCCAGCACACTAGAGGCTCAGGCAGAGAATGTGCAAGTTCAAGGCCAGCCTATACTACATAGCAGACTTGAGGCCAGCCAGGGCTACAAAGCGAGACCCTTTCTCAAATGAACAAAGCAAAACAAGATGGGCCTGATTTCTTTAGTCAACTCTCCTGGGCAAACAAACCAAGTGCTCATCTCAAAAGCATGGTAGGGGCTGGAGAGATGGCGGTTAAGGTATTTGCCTGCAAAGCCTAACAACCTGGGTTCTATTCCCCAGTGTCCATATAAAAGCCAGATGCACAAAGTGGCACATGTATCTGGAGTTTGTTTGCAGAGGCTAGAACCCTGGTTTCTCTCCTCTCTTCTCCTCTCCTCTCCTCTTCTCTCTCTCTCTCTCTCTCTCTCTCTCTCTCTCTCTCTCTCCTTGAAGATAAATAAAATATTTTTAAAAAGAAAAGAAAAAAAAAACATGTTAGGATGCTCTTGTCCATACCCCTATGTAGCCCAGGGACATGTCTAATGAGTCTCAGGGGACCAAAGACTAAAGGAAAAGGAGCTATTTCCCAGAATCCCATGGAACAGAGGACAGCAAGCCATCTCTTTTGCCTATGCATGTAGCATGTGATGACCAAGAAAGACATGAAGCAGGAATCCTTCCAAACCTTTCCCTAGAAGTGGCTGTCAGATGCCCCATACTGTCTTACAACCTGACTGTCCTGTAACCTGGCTATTGGCAAAGCTTACTCTTCGTTTGGGGACAGTGAATCAGATAGCAATCATCAGACAGACCATTAGCTAATGGGATGAAATAAAAGACAAGTCACATTGTTTGCATTTCATTTCCAGATGCTCATTGACTTTAGCCTGAAAGCTATAAAATGGTTTACAAAATAAATCCACAGAGCTCTATGCTGAAGCATGATTAACTTAAATAATAGTGAAATTCCTTAGACCAGAACAAAGACTTCCCAGAATTCTTGAAACCAAATAAAAGAATGACAGTATGTTTCTTCCCAAAGCAAATCTATTAATTGGACAATAAAACACAGGCAATAATAACATATTATATCCATCTAGCCAGAGAGAGTTTGGGCAGAAAATACTCCATCAATATTTGGGGGGGGGTGTTACAGTCAGCTTTCTAGCTGCTGCACAGAAAGAACCCAAGCAAAAAAGGCTTGTGGAGGAATAGGTTTATTTGGCTTATGGACTCAAGGGGAGACTCCATCCTGACAGGGAAAACAAAGGCATG
The DNA here is from genome assembly GCA_004024765.1 of Zapus hudsonius. Taxonomy (NCBI): domain Eukaryota; kingdom Metazoa; phylum Chordata; class Mammalia; order Rodentia; family Dipodidae; genus Zapus; species Zapus hudsonius. The sequence continues at coordinate 24,138 of PVHP010009738.1, read as the reverse complement.
AGCAGATGGGTGGACATCACCTCTGCCACAGCACTGCAAACAGCGGCAGGAAGGTGTGCCAAATACTGGCCAGGGGAAGCTGGCTTATAACCCCATAAGCCCGCCCCCAACAACACAGCTGCAGCGAGGTTGTAAAACCCACACTGCCACCAGCTGAGGATGGATGAATCAGAACACATTCATTTTTTTGTGGGGGACACATGGATCAAACCATGACAAGGGGGAGGGCTGGGACTACAGTTCATTTCCAAGGGAATTGCCAGAGGCACTGGTAAATTGTGAGACTTCCTAAAGTAAAGAGAGTTATAAAATCAACGACATGAGGAAAAGCACAGTAAATTCCTTGAAGAACTTAGTGAGTAGAAAGTAGAACCAACATGACCTCTGAGCTTTTGTCACCTGGGCCAGCTGGAAGCTCCTGAAAGCATGGGGCTTACAAACTTAGACATTGGCTCACCCCAGCCCTCCTCAACCATGTTTACTGAGCACCAGCCTCTCCCTTAACCACTGGCTGCTTGACATTAATTTTCTCAACAGGAGCTACTGATGGGAAATTACTACCCGCCCCCCTTGTCTTAGGTCAGGTTTTCTACAACAGAACATGAGACTGAAGTAACAGGATTTCTTTCTCACAGTTCTGGAAGCTGAGAAATTCATGGTCAGAGGGTCAGATGGTTCAGTGCTTGTTGAGGGCCTGCTTCCTGGTTTACAGGTGGCCATATTCTCATTGTATCCTCACCTATCAAGAGAGTAGAGAGAGGAAAGCAGCTCTCAAATGCCTCTTCTTGAAAAGGGCACCCATTCCATCACGAAGGTTCCCCCCTCTAGACCTTACCACCACCACCCCCAGGTCCCAATCCCCAAATCTCATGACCTTGAGGATTAGAGTTCCAACCTAGGAAGTGTGGAGGACACATTCTCATCCTAACATTTTACTAAAGCAATGGTAGCTGTTGCATAGCTCATACTTTTGCAATTATGCTCATTTTGAGGTATTTTAATATATTTGTGTGTTTTATATGTGTACATGCTAAGGTACAAAATAAAAACAAAACGGTATTTCTGCAGCTATTGAAACCCAATCTGCTGGTATCAAGGCCATGAAGTTTACCAACTGGATGTTATGTACAAGGTCTTCACTAAAATAAATGGAAATATTACCTTTCTCTGCAGGAAAATGCCAGGTGGAAACATGTACTGTATTTTTGTATCTGAATAAAATAACGGTATCAACACTATTTTTACAGAAATGCTGCTTGGCTTTAAGTGCATTTCACATTGATATGTGTGATGTTCTCCCTTCTAAAATAGAACTGAAAGCCAGGCACTGTGGCACTTACAGTCCCAAGCACTTGGGAAGCTAAGGTACAAGTCCAAAACCAGCCTAGGTAATATCCTCAAAATCAGCAAAAATACACTCAGGTGCACAATCATGCATACATACATACACACAAAAACATAAACTTGAACCCCATAGGGCTAGGGACATAGCTCAGTAATAGAATGCACTTGTCTAGCACATGCAAGGCCCCAGGTTTAATTCCTACCATTGCAAAAAAACAAAAACAAAAAACTAACATTGAACCTTTAGCTCCTAACCATCGGCCCTGGGTAAATCCAAACTGTCTAGTTGGTTACAAAACAGAGAAGAGATGGCTGGCTTAACCTAATGGCAACTCCTATTTTTATTCTGATTTTTACACCCCAAACCCACTAAGCATGAGACTCTTATGATGTGTCTTCATGTCCTGGAAATAGACCTTTACACTATGCTTAGCAAAAGCAGGTGTGGGTTGATTAGAACATTCTGGTCGCTGGAATGTCCCTGGAAACAGACATTCTGCACAGGGATATTGGTCAATGCTACAAGGCCTTATGAAGAATGAACAAGCAGGTTGGTCCTGGGCAAGGCTACCAAAGAATGATCAAGGGAAGAAGTGAACAAAGATACGGAGAAAAAAGTAGATCGCGTAGGTGGACACAGGTGTAAGAATCTGCTTTTCGTAACAAATTTTCAGTCTACTAGAAAGATATGTTAGGGGCTGGAGAGATGGATCAGTGGTTAAAGGTGCTTTCTTGCAAAGCCTGTGGCTTGGGTTCAATTCCTCAGTACCCACAAAATGCAAGCAGTAAATGAGCATGTCAGGGGTACTGGTAAAAGAGCAGTGCTTACCAATACTCCTGGTGTGCTCATTCTCTCTCTCTCTCTCTCTCTCTCTCTCTCTCTCTCTCTCTCTCTCTCCATTAAATAAAAACACTTAAATACAATTTTAAAAAATGAAAGACATGCTAAATAAAATTTTAGAAAACCCTTAAAATTCATAATGTTCTCAATTCTCAAATGCATCATTATCCCCCAAAAATAAAGTGTATATCCACATCCATCAACTGCTGATAAAGAGATGTAATATATTATCCAAAAATCAGAATAGATAGTATTTGGTAATAACCCAGACAAACCTCAAATACCATATGTTCAGAAAGAGACATCGGAACAAAAGAGCACGTGCTGTGTGATTTCAGTGACGTGAAATGTCTGGAATATGCAAACCAATGCAGACGGGAAGTCGATTAGCGGTTGCCATGGGCTGCAGGTGGGAATGTTGTGTGACTGTAAACGGACACAGTGTTTCTGTGAAGGGTGACAGAAATGACACGTAATGACAGGATGGTGATGGTTATGGTTGCACAGGTCTAGAGTGAGGTCTAGAACCTCACTGAAAATCATCACATTGGACGCTTGAAATGGGTGACTCCGTCTAATAGAAATGTCTAAATTACTATGTATTATTCTGCATTAATCATTGAAGGACTCTCTTTCCCACTCGAGATATGAAGTTATGTTTTCGTGCTTTGTCTTTTCAAGTAGCAATAGTTTGGCTCAGCTGTTGCTAACTGATTGAATAACTGGATTCCTGCTGACCTGAGGACAAGGGCCAGAGAATCCCTGGAAGAGCACGTCACCATTCCTCTGAGGGTCAGATGAGGTTGGTAGGAATGCCGGATGCAGAGAATTCCTGGGTCTTGAGAATGAGGACCGCCTAGTTGTGAGGCCAAGGGAAGAGTGCCTTCTAGTGAGGGAGGGCTGAGAAATAACGTAAATATCTATCAATATCATGCAGCCTGAAGTCAGTGACAGAAAGGGACAATAACTCAAGCTGGCAGAAAAGTTTCCCATCCCCTCAGATGACATGATTTCTTCAAGGCAGATGGTTTTGAATGGCTGTGAATAGCCTCACATTTGCATAATGGCTTCCTTGGTTTTTCTTACTACCTACAACTAATTGCTTTAGAATAGCATTGTCATTTCCAAGCAACCCCTCCTGTTAGGAAATGGTACAAGCCTAAATAATATCCAGGCCAGGAAGTCATGTGTCAGCCTAAGATGGATGCGACAGAGCGAGTGGAGTGGGGGCTTCAGGGCACCCCAGTGCTCTGGAGGGAGCCGCTGATGGCAGAGTAGCATAGGGCTTGAGGTGGAATCAAGGACAACTTAAAAATTTTTATATCAAAAACAGAAAAAAATACTAATAAAAAAAGTACTGACTGTATCTATTTTGACATGGGTCAATAAATAGCGGCCTCAGTGCTGCTGTCTGTGGTATAACCATGGTTTCTTTCAATGCATCTCCGATATGACCCAGGCTCTTATGGCTACTGGCTTATCCATGGCAGTGACCCTGATTCTCACAGTACATGTATCTTCTAAGGGCGCTATAAATTTTCTGTAGCATTCAAATGATCTGACTTGGAATCTGTTTTATAACACAGGTGCTTCAGATGGCTTTTTTGGGTATTCATACCTGTTTCTTTGGCTAAATTTGTGAATGGGAAAGTTTGCCCAGTTTTCATTAAGCAGGTGTGAAGAGACCCTGCTGCCAGAACACAGCTTAGTGGATTAGTATTTCTAAGCCTGTCTTTATTTTACTTTATTGATGTGTGAGACAGGGAGGCAATATGTAGCCCAGGGTGGCCTTGAATTTACTTTGTAACTCAGACTGGCCTGAAACTTGCTATAATCCAGGTTCGCCTGAAATTTGCCATCATACCCAGCTTCTAAGCCTGTCTTTAAGAAGATGGTATTTCCCATTACTGTTCCTAAAATATGTTGCCTACTTAAACTATAATCTGATTAACAATCTATATGGTGTTACTATTATGGACCTTAATAATGGAAAACAACCAGTGCTAAGAATTCTGTATAAGCAGAGAGAGAGAAAGAGAGATAATGTTTATTGTGAGTGGACACTTAAATGCTTCATAACTATCAACTTTAAACTCACTAAGCAGGGACTGTCTGCTCACCTGTTGGGACCCATAACAGGGAGGAGACATTTTTTTTTCAAGACAAGGTCTTGCTACTTATTAAGCCTAGGCTAGCCTGGAACTTGCTATGTAGTGCAGGCTGGCTTAGAATTCATGCTCCTCCTACTTTAGCCTCTCCAGTGCTGTGATTACAGACATATAACACCATACGCAGCTGGGATGAGAAGTTTTTGAAATTAGAAATTTTTTGAAAATTGCATCCACTCCAGATACCACACTGAAGGATCTCTATCACTTGAAACCTCACAAAGGAAAGACGACAATTTCATGAAAGTGACTACCCCATGCTCTGAAGTAGGAGGTGATGTACCTTGTTCTGGTGTTTACTGAGAACGACGATGGCTAATGCAAGGACCAAGTCATTTAGCTCTGAGGTTATCTTTTCATTCCTCCTTCCCTGGAGTCGTAGGAAATCTTCCCTAAGGATGAGCCTGGTGACATGTGTCGTCACCCTTTCATCATCTTAGGTGCAACACCCACCATTTCCCTGGGGGCCAGTTGTGAGCTAGAGCACCAACCAAGGGGGTCCTGGCAGTTTTCATTAAGCCATCGTAGGCATTGTGTCTGCAATTGCTTCAAGTTTTACTCTGGAAGTGCAGCCAGCAGGAAGCAGATTGCAAGCAGGTTTGGGTTCCTTTAATGAGCACTCCACCAAGTGCGGGGACCAGGGTCACTTTCTGGTGATCAGCATGCTCGCAGGGGATCTGAGTGGTAGCCCTGGGGGGGAGGGAGATGCAAGCCAGAGATTCTGAGAGGGACATGTGGGGTCAGTCTTCTCCAACTTAGACTCTGAACAGCCCACACATGCTCCCTGGAGGAAAACCCCATGCCCGAAGTAGGGCTCCTTCGAAGATGTATCAATATTGTACAAAAAGTGATAAATACCTTGTCATATCCAAAAATGTGGAAAAAACCATCAAGGTGAGAGCATGTGACTTTTCCTCTTTTGAACTTCTGATTCTCCTGTCTCCACCTCCACAGTCTGCAATTCCAGGCATGTACGACCATGCCCAGCTTTTGATGCAACACTAAGGATTGAACCCAAGGCTTCGCACATGACAGACAAACATGCCACCAACTGGGTCACATCCACAGCTCAACTTTCAGTCTTGCTGTCAGTGACCATATGTGGTAGTCAGCCCCACATTGCTGGGACGAACATCCAACCGGACAGTTTATGGGAGGAAGGGGTTTATTTTAAGCTTACAGATCCAGGGGAAGATCCATCCATGGTGGAAGCCCCTGGCTCCAAAGGGGAAGTGACCACTGCTGTTTGGAGGCGTGCATACATTCATACCCACCCAGTCACCCTCTCAGTACCTATGTTTATGTCTATATATCGGTGATAGAGAAATTTCTCTTTTTAGGTGACGGTGACCACTGAGGAGACTCGAAACTCATCAACGGGCTGAGAAGAAATGACAGTTGAGTATTCAGCACTTAATGACACATCTCTATCCCACCCTCCAACGGCTCCAGAACTATAGCAGAAGAGGTGGCCAAGTCAAAGGGGGAGGGGGAGTCCTTTGGAACATTATTTCCCAGACACACGGGGTTGTGTTCATGACTTCCCAGTGGCTGGTGTTACTTGCACAAGACCTGCATGATACTGGACCCATCATCAGATTGTCATAGATGATGAAGGAAAGGGGGGAAAAAAGACATCAACTTAGAAGAGGGAATAGTAGGAAAGAGGAAGGGATTCAGTGTATGGGCACAAAGGAGGGGGGAGGGGATTATGTAAGTTTTTTAAACAAAGTTTTTAATTTAAATTTATTTTTTAAATTAACTTGATAAAATTACTGAATTTTGCAACGCTGTTACATCCTAGAGACCACAATGTGAAAAATAAACTCAGTGCTTGAAGTCACCTGCAAGAGCTTATTTCCCTATTCAAAAATGGGACTGAGAGTCGAGCATAGTGGAGCAGGTCTTTAGTCCCAGCACTGGGAGGCAGAGGTAGGAGGATCGTGGTGAGTTCAAGGCCAGCCTGAGACTACATAGTGAATTCCAGGTCAGTCTGGACTAGAGTGAGACCCTATCTCGAACAAACAAACAAAAAAATGGGGCTGAGCATCTTACTTGAGCAATTCTTTATTTGCATTAAGTTGTTGCAAATAAACAAAGTTGCAATCATAATTTATTTTCATTTTATGTCCTTTTACTCATTAGTCATACCATTAGTGAAGTGCAGCTTACAAAAACATATCCATTTGTTTGTAAGCACAGTGTGAATATCATAGAGATGCTTTACTAATTTGATAATTAAGAGCTATTATTTGGCTGTAAAGGACCAATTAAGTAAGTGGAGTTTCACTCTGTCTCACATACACACACATCTGACAAGCTGGGAGAAGAGAAAAAATTAATCCTACTGTATTAGAATGAGTGGAAGACCTGGCCATGAATATCTAGACCAATGGTTAAATATGGTCTATTTAACTCTTAAATGATACGTAAAATGCTATAGTAATGTTAGTATTTTTGCTGGGGTGAGAACCTATAACTCCACAAAGATTAAGAAACTAATGTGGGGCTGGAGAGATGGCTCAGAGGTTAAGGCACTTGCCTGTGGTGCCTAAGTCCCCAGGTTCAATTCCCCAGTACCCACATAAGCCAGACCCACAAGGTGGTGGCCCTGGTGTTCTCTCTCTCTCTCTCTCTCTCTCTCTCTCTCTCTCTCTCTGTATTTCTCTGCTTAAAAATGAATAAATAAAATATTTTTAAGAAACTAATGTGCTATAGAAGTGATAGATGAAAAAATTATGCTGGGGGCTTGGAGATCCTGTCAGATTGTTCTAGAAATGCTGTAACCAGTCAATGCCCTGAGAGAGAAGGCATGGGCTTAGTGGCTCGAAAGCCCTTAAAGACATGAATGTGCCAGGCAGACAAATGAGAGGAAGGAGGCCTGATGCTCCCCAATACTCTGAGCTCTCGGGGAGCATGCACATCTTCTCATCTTCATGGTCCAGGTTAAGAGTCCTTGACCAGAGGTTGGGGAGACGGCTCAGCAGTTAAAGACAATTGCTTGCAAGCCCAAGTTCAATTCCCCAGCATCCACATAAAACCAGACCCAAAGTAGTGCATGAGTCAGAGCCAGGAGAACAGCAAACTCTGCACATGAGATGGAAAAAAAAGAACAAGGGAGACCCTGTCTCAAGCAAAAGGGGAAAAAACAAACACCCTGAGGTTGTCTTCTCACCTCCTCATGTGCACACCAATATATAGCCACATGTACACACACACACATACACACACCAATAATAATAATAATAATAACAACAACAACAAAAAGAGTTCTTAACCAGATCATCTCCACGGTCTATAATTCTAAAAGAGCATGATTAATTTTTCAAACATTTTTATTTATTTATTTACAAGTAGACAGAGATCGAGAGAAGAGAGACAGACAGAGAATGGGCACACAGGGCTTCCACCTATTGCAAGTGAGCTCGAGATGCATGTGCCATGCTGTGTATCTGACATTATATGGGCACTGGGGAATTGAACTCAGGTCCTCGCACTTTGCAAGCAAGCACCTTACCCACTGAGACATCTCTCCATCCCTGATTAAGTTTTTTTTTTTTTGTTCACGCAAGCTTAGTCAGATGTGTGTGCACATGTTATTTACTCATTTCTGTGAGCAAATATTTAAGAAAAGGCAATTTAAGAAAGGAAAAGTTTATTTCATCTCACAGTTTAAGGCATGGTGGCAGGAGTTGCTTACATTCAATCCACAGTGAGGAAGCAGAGAGTGATGAATGCTAATGCTCAGCTAGCTTTCTTCCTTTTATATAGTCTGGGACCCCAGCTCATGGATTGGTGCTTCCCATCTGTGGTAGTTTGAATTTAAGTCCCTCATAGACTCTGGTATTTTATTAAAGCTTGTAACTTGGATCTCCAGCCGCCTGGCTAGAGGAGGTGTCACTGGGGTCCAGCCCAGAGGTATACAGGGCAGCATTTCTGAGCTATGGTGGGGTCCTTGCTGCTTACTGCTGTATACATGGCGGCATTTCTGAGCTATGGTGGGGTCCTTGCTGCTTACTGCCCTTTAGTGCTGCTGCTTTTGGTGTTTGCTAGCTGTCTGGTTGTTTATCTCTGCTTGGATATATGGAAGTAGCTTCTGCTATTGATGAAATTTCAGGAATCTGTAAGCTTGAAACAACCCTTTCCTCCCATAAACTGTGCCTAGTTTGGATGTTCATTCCAGCAACACCACCATTTCAATTAACCTAATTAAGACACTCCCTCACAGGCATGTCTAGAGGCTCCTTTTCTATGTGACTCTGGGTCCTGTCAAGTTCACAGTAACTGTAAACCACCACAGTCTGTTACAACCAAGTAATGGCTCTTAATTATCCAAGTAAGAAAGCATTTCTATGCTATTTGTCATGTGCTTACAAACAATGTGGGCGTGAAGGTAAGTTATACCAGGACATACGATTTGCTATCTGTCTGGAGGGTCAGAATGTCTGGGAATATATTTTCACTGAAAGGGAAAACAAGAGTTCAGAGATGAAAAGATCTGTAGTGCTTTGGACAGAAAAAAAAAGGTCAGCAGATATTAGTCTGAGAAGTTATGGAATCAGCTTTTAGCATGATTTTCAAGAAATAGAATAGCCGGGCTTAATTGTTCCAAAAGAACCATGAAAGAGAGACATAAATCTAGACTTCCCCGGATACTCTAGCAAGAGCCATCCAAGATGAGTTTTCTCCATTAGCGTTCTCCTAATGGACCCCAGGGTCACCGGTGCACATGGCCCAGGGTGAGGCTGTGCTCTCCTTCCCTTTCTGACTGCCACACTGGTCCCTACTTTTTAATGACATTGACTGTCACTCTTTCCCTATTCTGCTCTCAGAGACCCACCCTGGCAGGGGTGGCATCATAGAAATCACAAAATGCTACAGATCAGCGTACAAATTGGCAAACACTTTCTAGCGTTTACCAGTCACGGTTTAAGTGTAAAACAGGGATCAGCACAATGCGGAGATTTATACAGGATGGCCCGGAAGACCTCACTGTTAGGGTGACATTTGGGCAGACTAGAAAAGAGAGAGGGAAGAGATATAGGAGAGGGAGTCATAATGGTTTATGGTCTATAATTATGGAAGCTATCAATAAAAAGTTAAAAAACAAAGAAAGATACCCTGAGTTGTTGTACCTGACATCACTTTTAGAAAAGGACATTAGCAATGTTTTTTATGGATGTATCTGTGACTTTGACATAGGGGTATCAAAAATATTTGGGGGTGAAATGGATGGGGGAGTAAGTCAGTGTGTGTGTCGCTGTCCGTGGTTCTGAAACACCAATGATCCAGTGATAACACTCTTAACTTGGTGACATCCTCCAGAGGAGTGAAGCTACCAGGCTCGGGCAATCACATCAGAAGAGGTAGGATGAGTTGGGGAGGTTATAAAGTTTTAAAAGTTCATCTTAGAATTCAGAATCTTCCATCTGGAAATGATGGCAGGCAACATCTGGTGCCAATCTTTAATTTTGCCACTGAGAAAACAGATGCAGACAGCAAACCCAGAGGTGCAGGACCCACTGGAACTCCCAATAAGGTGAAATGTGACAGGGCTGGTTCTGTGGGTGATGTTTTTAACATTTACACCAGAAGTTTCTACCTACTGAGTTCTGCCTCATCATGCAACCCCACTCATCATCCCAGCGAAGGAGGATCATCCAAACAAGTTTGTCTTGTGTATGAATGTCCCTGAGTTTAAGTCAGGCACCTTCAGTCAAATATTAACATGCTTAGGTGAAATGGAACCTTAAGGGAGACTCACTGAAATTTTACTGATCTCTATAGATGACTTCTATTTTTTATTAATGTTACCATTATCTCACTGCTTTGTCATGATTTCTGAATGATTAGATTCTGAAAGCAGGGTCTGTGAATTGTCATATGATCCTTCTATTATGTGGCTGACTTTATGCTTAGTGAGGCTACAGATCTGTCACTTGGTGAGTCACAGCTAGTAACACTGCAGAACAGGGCACCCAGTGACCAACTGGGCAGAGGATCAGTGAAGCAAAGGCTCACACCATAGTCTGGTTAATTTTTCAAGAGGAAAAAAGGATAAAAGCCTGTTGAGATAGAGGGATTACCTATTGGGAGTTTTCCTTGCCTGGCTTATCTAGGTACTCACAGATGTGTCTGAAATAAGATTTATCTATGTGAGGAAGCTACATTAAAGTTTCATTTTATTATTGTTTTTCTTTATTTGCAAGGAGAGAGACAGGGAGCAGAGAGAGAGGAGAGAGAGAGAGAGAGAGAGAGAGAGAGAGAGAGAGAGAGAGAGAGAGAGAGAGAGAGCACCAAGGCCTGTAGCCACTGTAAATGAATTCCAGATGCATGTGCCACTTTGTATACCTGGCTTCATGTGGGTTGTGGGGAAATGAACCTGGGTCATTTGGTTTTGCAGGAAAACACCCTAACTGCTAAGCCATCTCTCCAGCCCTCATTTTATTTTAAAATATATTTTATTTATTTATTTATGAGCAGAGAGAGAGAATACGGGTATTCCAGGGCTCTTGCCATTACAAACAAACTCCTAACACCTGTGCCACTTTGTGTATGTGGCTTTATTGGGTACTGGAAAATTGAACCCTGGTTGGCAGAATTTGTAAGCAAAGACCTTTAACTGCTAAGCCATCTCCCCAGTCCCATTTTGATTTTTTTTAATTCAAATTAAATATTTTTTAAATTGGGCTGACAACGTCATTAATAACTACAAAGCTAGTGGATTGTGACTAAGTCCTGATTTGTTCAAGGACAAAGCCATCTGCAAGGTAGAGTCCAGGGGAGTTCCTGCCTGACCTCCCAGAGGCTCACTGTGACCTTGGGTCTCAGAAAGAAGCCGCTCATCTGCTCTGAGAGTCAACTCACCTGGCCTGCGGGCCCCAGAGCCAAGAGCAGGTGTGGTAGCATATCTAGTCTCCCTGGGGTGAAGAAGTTGCCTTGAGTTGTGAACAAATGCTGGAGAAAGGAGTTTCCTAGATGTTTCAGAGGCAAATGGAAAAGAACCGGCCTCCCTCACTGCATTCCTGCTACCTGCCCGACACCTCAGACCCAGAAGTCCTTCTAAGTATCTCCAAATCTGAGGTCCAGGGTCCCCACTCTTTCACTATTTCAACTCAACTCTGCATGGGAGGGCTGGTGATGTAGCGCAGTGGTTGAGTGCTTGCCTGGCATGTGTGAACCATTGAGTTCAATCTCCATACTACAGTGAATAAGAAAGAGAAAGTCTATACAGGGTCCTCAAGATCAGACTGGATGGCTCATGCACCAACCCCCTCCCCAGCCCTCGAACTGACTCACCTTTGCTGAGACACCTCTGGCCATGCCTGCCCTGCCTTTCTCTCACACTACAAGACTATGTATTCTCCTTGCAAACATTCTCTTCCCCACCAATGAAGAAGAAGTATAAGCAGTGATAAGAGCCTCTATTGCTCATTGTACAACCCAGAGAGAATCTGGGAGCCAAGGGTGGTCTCCAGGGTGCCAGTCTCTAAAGAAGCATGAAGTCAGGATGTGCAGTGAAGAGAGGACCCCCTTCTATCCTGGTACTCAGATCTCCCTGGCTCAGGTCTTGAAGGGAGTAAATAACTGGTTGGGGGTGGGGTGGGGTGGGGATAGGTCCAGGAGGGCTGAGCTGTGTTCCTGAAAGGCCCTTGGGAGGCTCCCCCAATGATGGATCCTGTACTGCAGGCTGAAGCAGCTTAATTGCTGGTAATTAAGGCAGGATCTATAGTTTCTGGGCATGCCTGGTGGGGGAGGGGCCTCCGATGAGCTCCAGTGAGCTGGGAGCGCCTGCACTCTCAGCAGGGCCTGTTGCTGGGCAGCGTTCACACCTGCTAGTTGAGATGGAGACCTGTCTATTCCAAGGAAACTAAGATAGAATAGAAACGGTTAACCTTTGTGCAGAGATTACCCTAGATCTGGCATTGTGCTAAGCACATTTAATTCTCAGAAGAAAGCAGTGGGTGAACTTTTAATTGATGATGATGATATGAGATTAGATACTTCACTCAGGGGCAATAATTGGTACAGAATGCAAATCTAGTTAATTGGATTCCAGAGTTTGTGCTTTTAGGCACCATGCTATCCTGCAGAGATTGCGAGCTGGTAGCCTATGAGCCTTCCCTGTGCAGGGTTCCCACATTTCTTTACAATAGAATTCAAGATTTCCAGGCTGGGGGCATGACTCATAGTTAAAGATGCTTGCTTGCAAAGCCTGAGGCCCAGGTTTGATTACTTAATGCCTAGTAGCTACCCTCAAAGTGGTGCACACATCTGGAGTTCATTTGTAGCAGCAAGAGGCCCTGTTCTCTCTCTCTCTCTTTCTCTCTCTCTCTCTCACTCTCACTCTCTCTGAGCTTTCAAATAAATAAAATATATGTTTTTTAAAAAAATATAAAATAATTCCAGATTTCTGATGTTCTTGAAAACAATAATAACTCCTAATACTGGCATGGCATCAATGAATTTGGAGTCGAGCAGCCCCTTCTACAGAGGTAATCTCCAGGCTTTCTGTTTATAGTGCTCCCACATCCCCATCTAAACACCAGCCTATTTCAATTCTTTATGGGCCTTGCCTGGTCCTCGTTGGCAGGTTGAGATAGTGGTGCTACTTCCCATTAGGTAAAATAGAATAAAACGTGTTGGGATAAAGCCATGAGGTGGTGAGATTCACAAACCTAACAGCAAGTATCCTTCCACTTAGTACTCAGCGAGCAAAAGCTAACTGCTGAATCCAACCTAGACCCCCTCTCATGTTCAAGTTTGCAGAGAAGCAGAGAAGAGCTGGCTCAGGGTAGGATGGGAAGCACTCTTGTCCCAGACAAGCCGCCTCCCTCCCTCGTCTGCTTTGATGAGGGCTCTGCTTGATCAGCCCTGCCTGAGCTCCCAGCTGGACAGAATCCAGAAGCTAAAAGCCTGCAATTTATGAAGCAGAAAGGCCTCTGGCTGTCCAAGGCTTGCCTGCCTCACCAGCCTGCTTGCTTCTGGATAATCAAACGGGAAACTTTGCCTGTGTTTCAAGTTTCTTGCAGTATCCATTTATTCAAGGTGTCTGTTGAGTTCAAGTTCACGTATCTACAACTCTGTTCATTAACAGGCTCCTGTTCCTTTCTGGGAGGACAGAGTAATCAAACGCAAGGCCATCATCATAAAGTGACACAATGTTGTGATCAAGTTTGTGAAGTCCTCAAAGTAAGCAAGAATGACCTCATTGGGCTGGGGAGATGGCTCAGTGGGTCAGAATGCATGAGGACCCAATTTTAATTCTCTTGCATCCATATCAAAGCTGGGCATGGCAGTAAATGCCTAGAATCTCAGCACTAGAAAGGCCAACACAGGATTCCTTACTCTAGAATTATATAACAGGAAACCATGAACTGAGCCATTCAAAACTGTGAGTCAAAATGGTTTCCTCCATTAGGTTATATCAGCTATTCTGTCACAGCAACGGAAAAGCATAATGAATACAAGCTTGTATGAAAGAATAAATAACACCGAATGGGCTGTAAACAAATATGACATTGGGAAGCCAGAGGTACCGTTCTGAGAAGGAATGTGACCCATGAAGTAGACAATCTTGCACAGGAGACATTCTCCACTCCCAATACCCAAGTTATATACCCTGTGACACTTGGGGACACTGGTTGGTTTCTAGCACTTGTCTGACTTCTCATGTCTTTTGGTTAGGTCTCCTTGGCTAGCTGCTGGCACAATGCCTGACACCCAGTTTAGGGCCCCTGGGTTCTATGACTATGGGTGCCATCAGAGAAAGAATTTAGAGCTTCTTGTCAGAAACAACCTGCCTCTTTATGATGACTGTCACCAGAGGATTCCTTTGTGCCAGTGGCATCCCCATGTTGACACTTGTCCTTCTGTGGGTAGCCCAGGGGAGCAGAGGAGCCCGCTGAAGGTACTGACCAAGGAAGGACCTGAAGAACAGGAAGGAGAGGGAGGCACCTGGGGACACGCACCAGGCTGATCAGGGTTGGCATAGATGTCACTGTCCTCCTAAGCACTGGGAGCTGACTTGCTCATTACAGACGTAGACTTATAGCAATTTGAAAAGGAAAAGAATCAGTCTGGACCAATCCTTTTTAAAACTAAAATGTGTGTGTGTGTGTGTGTGTGTGTGTGTGTGTGTGTGTGTGTTGGGATTGGGTATAGATAAGGTTTTCTGACAGGAGAATCCCCAAGAAAAATAATAACGTTACCAAAAAGTGTTTATGATCCCTAGTATCCCTAAGACCCCCAACATCCCCAGCCCAGAGATAGGACGATCCCTCAAGCCAGCCATAATGTTCCTTTGGCATTTCTGTTCTATTTGGTTTATCATTTCATGTGTTTGTTCATTTAGGCCATGACTCACTGCTTTTCCAAATTCTGTTTTTAGCTATTGCTTCTCAGTGGAATTTTTCCACATCTCAGATGTTCAATTTGTGTCTTGGCTGAAAAACTGACATATAGTTTTATTGTTTGTAAATTATAAAAGTTTGATGTAAAAAATCTTACCCTAAATTTCAGATTGAGAAGTGACCCAAAAGGATGTGATGAAATGAGGTTGTCATTATATTGTATTACATTATAGTATAGTATATATATATATATATATGTAATATTATATATGTCATGAGGAATAATTCTAAAGTCCCCAGAAGGAGACAATAGCTAACTCCCTCTATGTCTACTATGTAAACATAAGACTTCTGACTCCTGTCCCAGAAAACAATCCAACAGGAACATTAACAGGGAGAGAGCAATTGAATGTTCAGACATAGCTGAGAAGTGTAAAGCTTGCTAGACTTCAGAGAGAGAGAGGAGCAGTTGTTTTTCAGGAGAACGCAATGCCCGGGAGAGCAGACAGGAAAGGTCAGGCCAGACAAAGATTAGGAACAGGAGTAGAGAGAAAAGAAACAAAGACAAGATCAAAACAGAGGACCAGAGGTCACAGACCTCATCACTGCTGAGAAAAAACCATTCCTAATCTTACTTTCCCCAAGTTTGCAAGTGGTATTTGCATATATTCCTAGGTAAACACATGGATAGGTTCTTGGATATTATACCAAACCGGTAAACAAACTCTGGGAAGGAGAAGTTATGTTGGAATCAGTGGATGTGAAATGATTGCTTTTTATTTGTAAATACCTCAAAATTGTTTGATTGTTCCGAACTAACAAAAACATTAATTCAATCTTTTTTTTTAATTAAAGAAAGCCCAATTCAATATCCTGAATTTGATCTCTAGCACTTAGAAAAGGAAGGAAGAAAGGGAGGGAGGGAAAGGGAAGGGAAAGAAGGAGGGAGGGAAGAAGGAAGGAGAATGGGGAGACACGCGCACGCACACAGTGTGGTAGTTTAATTAATCCCCATGGACTCAGGTGTTTTATTAAACTTGTAACTTGGGTCTCCAGCTGCCTGGTTGGAGGAAGTGTCACCAGGGGTGGGTCCTGGGATTCAGCCCTAAGATGTGTTTGGAGGCAGATGTGATTTCCAGCTCAAAGCTATGCAGAGAGGTTTGGCTCTGCCTGGGGTCCTGCTGCTTGCTGCTCATTCCTGCTCTTTGCTGTTAGTGTTTGCTGTGGTTTCTCTCTGATTGGTTGTGTGGAAGCAGCTTCTTCTGCCACTGATGGAACTTTCCCCTGGATCTGTAAGATTGAAATCAATCCCTTCTCCCCAGAAACTGTGTCTCATTTAGATATCTGCCCAGCAATGTGGAGCTGTCTACAACACAAGGCTATTATTAAAAATTAAAATTGGCTGTCTTTAATCCCAGCACTCAGAAGGCAGAGATCAGAGGAGGATCGTTGTGAGTTCAAGACTGGAACTACATAGTGACTTCCAGGTCAGCCTGGGCTATAGCAAAGCCCTACCTCAAAAAAACCAAAACAATAAATAAAATTGAAGAGTATAAATAGAAGAAAATCTCATCTATAATTTTTCTCCTGATCACCCAGAGTTAACCATGCTAGGAGGCCACTTCCCGATCAGAACCAGAGCAGTGAGTTTGGAGTCCAGGAAGAAAAAGTTCCAGTTGGGAGAGAACTGGGCATCTCACCAATAAGTTTGGGGACCAGAGCCTAGAACCAGAGTCTCAGTGAGGTCAGAGCACACGAAGGCATCCGCTAAGCCAGGAAGCAGCAAACAGCCGAGCAGGCTGTGTGGTTTGGCTAGAGGTCAGAAAGCAGGGATTCAAGGGAAGAGAACCAGCCTCAGATCTGTGCTCATATGGGCATCCACAGGCCCTAGTTCCGCTTTGTGCCCATAAGTGACAAGTGTCATCAGTGAGAGGTCAGGACTTAAAGCTGCATCTTTCCCAAACCGCATCTGGAATTATACCCAGAGCTCCTACAACCATGAAGACCTCACCAATGTCTCTGGCGGAAACTTCTAAAAAGAGAAAATTGTGGCTTTGGAGGTTAG
The DNA here is from genome assembly GCA_004024765.1 of Zapus hudsonius. Classification (NCBI taxonomy): domain Eukaryota; kingdom Metazoa; phylum Chordata; class Mammalia; order Rodentia; family Dipodidae; genus Zapus; species Zapus hudsonius. Next base: position 7,368 of record PVHP010009738.1, on the reverse strand, counting down.
TTTTAGTGACGAGAAGAGAGGCCAGTGACTGAAAGAAGTACTTAGTCTAGAATAGTTTTGAGCAGTGCAGCTGCTGCTGGCAAGAGGCAGCCGTGCATTGAGTGGACTTCTGGTGCAATGCAGGAGTTTGGGCCCCTCTGGCCTTTCCCCGCATCCTCTCCTCTCCTCATCACCCATCAACCTACGGTCTCAGTAGTCAACCTTGTCTGGCTCCATTGGCCAACTACAGAAGGAGCTGCAGCTACAATGCCCTTCCTATTCTCTCCTGCGGCAGGGAATTAGAACCGTGGCTTCAAACTGACTCTGGTGCAGAGCCATGGGGAGAAAGGCAAGAACCAACCTCTGATAGAGATGGCTGAAGGTCTCTGTGCCACTTGGATCAGAGGCAGCAGCCACACAAGAGGTTCACACCACCAGCTACGAAATGAGACACCTAAGGCAGACAGGAAGGCAGCTCTGTGGATTTCAAGCATTTTTGAGGAGGATGAAGAAATCCAATCGTCAGATCTGCTGTGAACATTTGAAGAAATGCATTCTTAACCCATCTCAGTATTGGGTCCCTCTTGAGCTAGGGCCCGTGTGTCAGTAAAATATAAAACTCCTTCTAGGGATGTCTCCAGACTTCACCACTTGGATAAAAAGAAAACGTGCATAGTTACATAGAATATAGATAGTAATCATGCAATAAACCTTGGTCCTGTTTTTAGATACACATCTCCGGTGTTTGCAGTCTTAAGGAATCAGTCTCTTGGTGCTGTGGAGACAGCCCAGTTGATAAAACGCTTGCTGGACAAGCACAAAGACCTGAGTCTGGATCTCTAGCACCCACATAAAGCTGGGTGGGATAATTCACACTTGTAATCTTAGCACGTAGGAAGGGGAGACAGAAGAATCCCTGGGGATTGCTGGTGAGCTAGTCAAGTAGGTGAACTCCGGGTTTAGTGAGAGACCCTGTCTCCAAAATTAAGGTGGAAGGTGATTGAGGAAAACACCTGACATAGATCTCTGATCTTCACATGCACACACACACACACACACACACACACACACACACACACGCCTACACAATATGAACATGGACCCCATACATATGTGCACATGCAAAAAGAAATCAATCTCTTCTCTAAAGTGGGAAAATGCTGCATTTCTGGGTTTGCTCATATTAATTTTCACAAGAAATTTAAGTGCTAAGGAATAGGTATGAATGCATATTTTCCCATGAATTCCATTCTACAAAAAAAAAAACTACTCAGAAAGAAAATACTCAGCTAAAATGTTCTGTTGCTTTTTCTTAATTTGTGAGACCTAGAGCAGCAGCAGAGTCTAACATGGCAGGATGCAAATAGGAACTGTAGCTCACTGACAGAACGCTTGGCTGACCCATGAGATGTATGTCCTGGAATGATTCCCAATCCTACACACAAAACAACCACAAAACACTCGCCTTTCAAGCAACCCACACCCTCCCTCAGGAAGGTCTTATGTGATGGGATGCTGTCTCCATATTTTCACCCTTCAAGGAGAAAAGGCAAATCTGCCAGAATAGCCAAGAATCCCTTATTTCTTCTGATCTGTGGGGTCCCCTGGACTCTGGAGGGAGCCCTTTATCATCATGGCAACAATAGCTACAGACACTTTTTTGAATGGTGACCCTGTGTGTGACATCATGCTAAACACTTCCCAGGCATTTGTTTTATTTATTGGAATGGGTGCTGCCCACTTGACAGCTGTGGAAACCGAGATACCACCTCAATGTCTCTGCCATGCTCCCTTTCCATCCTCTGGAACATTCCCTGTAGTTGTTGACTAGGAGAAAACAAGGGCAAAGGGTTACCCCTGCTTTGGAATGAGACCCCAGGGCCAGAGAAGCTAGAGGCTCAACACAGTGCTGGTCAGGCTCTGATCCTGTGGTCGCTTCCCAGGCAAAATCTCCCATTCACATCCCAGTGCTCGTCTGCCGATGGAGTTTTAGGAGGACAGGGAAGAATTGGTCCTCCCCGCTTGTCCTTTCTTTCCTCTGCTTATTCGGCACTCTTCCTGACAGCAAGGAGCAGCTGGGGTTAGTGAGCTGGAACCCCAGCAGATCAATAGCATGTGCACACAAGGGTGGACGTCGTTAGCGGGCACTAATGCTCGCCACGCATACATCCAGGGTGTCAGTCACGGGTAAAGGTTAAGTAGACTTGGTCTCGTGTCAGAAGATTCACTGGAGGGGAACATGGGACATTTTTCTGCCTCAGTCCTCCAATAGAGCTTTGGAGAAGGGAAACTCCATGCTGTTCTTACTTGCTTAGAATAATGCTTTATATTCAGTGGTTGCATAAATAATACAAATGCCACCTGCTAATGCATTTACAAAATGTATATATGTGACATATATAATATATATCACACATATACATTTTGTATCATATATAAGGCAATATGTTATTTCCGTTTCATTGTGTGTAAAACATTGAATATGGTTTTTGTTGCACTAGGGACACATTGTATACAGTAGCTAGATGCCAAATTCTTTAGCAGAATGGCATGGTAACGTAATGTTCTCTTGCGTGTTTTGCGACATCAGGTTTTTACATTTGGGAGCGATTTTATGGTCATATTTTTCTTGAAGGTACAACACTGTGACAATGAGTAGTGACAAACCCAAAGACCCTTCCTGGCGTTGCTGTCGCTGTCCTTGCAGGCACAGTCTTCTGCATGGGTGAGCAGAGGGGCAGGCTTCTGACACACATGCCACCTGTCTCCTGACTTGGCCTCTCCTTTGAATTGTGCTGGGAGGTAAGGTTCTTGACTCGAGCTTAACACTGTTTGTGTCTCTTTAAGAGCTGGGTGTGTGGGAAGGGCAGATGTGCTCAGTAAAATTGAAGGAGAACAGATACATTTTTTTTTCCTGGAAAAAAAATTTCTAGGAATACTGCTTCTCAAAATCTTATGAAATACAACTAACTAAGGCCATTCAAGCAAAACTACTAGCTCTCTTATGGGCCATGGATCTTGTCTCTTCCAGAGAATATTACATTTTCTCGAACACTCCTGCAGAGATACAAAGGCAGACAGCGAGATTTTGTCAGACGTCTAACCCCCCAGATAAAACTGCCTCACTTGTCATTCTGTTTCACCTACAATCCTGATAGGAAATGAGGAGTCATATATATTCCTGTTGCCTCTGGCATCCCTGGGTTCTGGAACATGATGCCATAAAGAAAAAGAAATCTTCTCAAAGCCAAGAAATAATTATTGATCTGCAACAATTTGGAAAGATACAACTAACTGATTGCCCTAGAACTGAAGTCCCACTAAACGAGAAGGCAGGAGTCAGGTGCATTGCACCAGATGCCGAGCCTTACCAGAGCCCACAAACTGAACTCCTTGCTGAAGCATTCAATGAGAAAGCGCTGCATAAAGCCACAATGCTAAAGCATCCTTAGAGGATGCTGTTGTGGGTGGACGCGGGAAATGCTAGTGTGGGTTATGCATTTATGCAGCCGCTATCTTTCTGGGGCATGGTTGGCCAGAGGTAGACCAGGATCTGTTTATCTAGTTATATTGGCCTTCTGCTGGATTAATTTAAACCAGCTTTTTACGCAAACTAAAAAGCCCTCTAGACGCCTCTAAACTGTGGCCGTGCATATAAATATGTCAGGGAAGTAATAGTGTAGACTATAATGTGCTTCTAAAGTCTTTCACAAACACATGTGAAAGTGCTTGGTACACAATGGCAAGCTTGTTCAAATAAGATATTACTCTCTGTATTGCTGCTGTTTACCAACAAAAGGCAATTGCATACAGGAGATGATGGGGCTCAGGAATTGGGGTTGGAAGGAATTCTGGGAAACACTGACTAGTTACTATGCAGCAGAAAGACAAAGAGAAACCTCCACTTGCATAATTCAGACCTCACTGAATTGTTTGAGGCAATTCAGACAATCTAGGAAGGACTCAAGCCAGTTGACCTTGTCTAAACTAGCGTGCGTTTCTCTGGGTTTGTGGGCCTGGGCTTGGCATTTTCCAAGGGACATTGATCACATCAGTGCTAAAAGAGATACAGCGAAGAAAGAGGTTCATCAGAGCCTTCTTGCTTTTGGGGACAGAGCGATGTTGGCCCCTAGTAAGAAGAGAAACTTGGTCCTCCACCACATCACTGCATTCAGCGCACAGGGGAAGAAACTGCTAGAAACTTTCCTTGAGGAAGAATCTTGTAGCTTCTAAAACTGACGCCTGCCTTCAAGTAGCCATGAAGTAATTATGTGAGCCAGGCATGAGGATGTAAGACTGAAGTCCCAGCACCCTGGGGAGCAGAAGCGGACGGTCCAGGCCAGCTTCAGCTCCAGACTGAAACCTTATCTATAAAACAAACAAACAACAAATGATAAAATAAAGCTGGGCATGGCGATGAACCGCTATAATTCTAGCATTCAGGAGACAGGTAGCTGCAAGTTGGAGGCCACCTGGTCTGTGTACCTAGTTCTAGCTCACAAAACCCAACCAAACAAAAATTTAAGAAAATAAATTGTTTCACTAAAAAGCTATTCAGGTTACACTGTAGATATTAATGGCTCTTTAAATATTTGCTAGAGAGAACTCTATATTATTGCTCTGAAAGACAACACAGGACCCCCGTTTCAGTCAAGTTGAAGGTCAAGATGTCGATAGAGAGGCCGCAAGTCACAAAGGGCAAGAAGCAAGTCATAAAATCACATAAAAATGTGACATGTTGTTTAGGTTTATGTATTTTCCTATAGCGGTGTGTTTTTTTAAATCAAGATGATTTATTCATATTATTTCATTGAAGGTAATAGATTCTTTAGCCCATCTTCACCTTCCCATGACCTTGGGTTTTATGATATGATAGCTGTGTTGATTATAGTTGTGTTGGATACAAATCAGCTCTGGGATGGCCGGGTTGACAGCCGATAAACAAGGAAGGCTGTGTTATTGGTACTGAGGGGGGTGGAGGCTTACACAGGACTTCCCAGGAGCTGGTGGGAGGGAACCAGAGTAGCTCTTGTCTTTTTGCTGACTCCCATCTGCTGTCCAGGCCTGCACTTGAGAAAACAAAGTGAGATCATGTCCTGATCTAACCTGGTCATCTCTCAGGGCTGCTGGGACACTACACTTTGCTTCTTTGTAAGGAGCTCCCAAATGCAGCCATGTCTCTGTCACGCAGCCTCTGTGTGTCTTACAGACATTCCCTATCTCATTGAATCCTCTCAAGAGCCCTGTGAGTTATCCATCATTGTCCCCTTTAGGAATGAAGACTCAGATACAGAAGACTTGCCCAAGTAGGTAGATAGGGTACCAGGAGACGTTCAGCAGAATGTTGAAGCGTTTCTCTCTTTTCCAATTTCTCTTTACTCCCAAGGTCCAATTGCCTTGGGCTTCAGGCCCATCAGCTTCAAGTGATGATTGAATTTTTACAGGAAGAAATGATAAGCAATGAATTGTGTGAACTTCTGCTTTGCTCTCATTGACATCTCAGTTGGCAGTCAGTGTTGGGTGATGGGAAGAGAGCTCACCATCCCAGAGATCCTCAGGATTGCTGAGACACATTAAATACAAGGACATTTGGAAGAGCTTGAAGCCTGGGAGGGGGGAGCTCCTTGAGGAACAGCTGCCCCCGAGTTTTCAGTTATCAGCCAAAGAGTCCATTTCTTCCCACAAGCATGGACCTTGGAGAACATATTGTAGACTGTGGCTTCTGGGTCCTATTTTTATCCCTGCCCAGTTATCGATGAGCTGAGATGTCTTTTCCACTGACAATGTCATCTTTTGCTATTTATTCCAGGTAGACTTGCTACAGTAAGAACAAAACTTTGCCTCCACAACACAGGCGCAGCAACGGAGCTTTCTGCTGCATGGTCAAGGAGACTTCTCTTAAGAACATGGCCTCAGTCCTGTTCTGAGTGTTTCTGATAATGTCTTTTGCTGTATGGTTTCCACTTTGGAGCCATTTTACTCCAATCGTGTTGTGTGTCTTGCTCTGACTCTTCCGCAAGGCAAGGACTTCTAGCAGAAGGGATAAGCAGCTCAGGACAAAGCAGGAGAAAGACCTAGAACCATGTCCCCTTGGGAGGTCTTTTCCTCCCCTACAGTGGGGGTGGGGCCTCCCGAAAGACTGCCAATCATTGAGTGATCAGAAAGAAGGCGAACTTGGGAGTCAGTTGGGCTTCTGTTGTGGTCAGTTTCTTGTTGCTGTGACAGACACACAACCAGAAGCAGCTTGTTGAGGAAAGGGGTTATTTTGGCTCACACACTTGCGAGGAAGTTCCATGATGGCAGGAAAAACAACACCATGAGCAAAGGCTGGACATCATCTCCTGGCCAGCATCAGGTGGACAACAGCAGCAAGAGAGTGTGCCAAACACTGGCAAGGGGAAGCTGGCTAGGACCCCCATAAGTCACCCCCTAACAACACAGCTCCAACAAGGTTCCAATTCCCAAATTGCCATCAGCTGGGGATCAAGCAATCATAACACATAAGTTCATGGCGACTCCTGAATGCAACCACCTCAGGTTCTTATTGCTGGAGCCTTCCTCCCCATCCTCTTCTGTGAGATCTAGAGAAGCAATCCAGAAAAGAAAAAGTATCTTTTTCAAGGCTCATGATGCTATATACCGTTGAGTTTCTCTTCTCCGCAACAAGAGGAACTCTGTCTGCGGGGAGAAATTGAGAAAAAGCATTGCCCAGGTTGATTTTGCTAAAGGAAGCTTAAAAAAGACGTGAAAGCAGCCGATTTTTGTGCAGACCTCAAATACAAACTACAGTACAGAGATGTAGGATTTCATTAGTCAATGATTAATTACACTTTTATTTTTATTTAAATTAGGAGTAAGTAATACAGTTACACAAGTCAAAACTCCCGAGAGAGTTGGGCCTGATGGCAAAGGCTTAGAATCCCACCTACTTTGAAAGCTGAGGCGGGGGGATTTGTAAGTTCAAGGCCTGCCTGGGCTTCAAAGTGAGTTCAAGGCCAGCCTGAGTAACTTAGTGAGATTCTATCTCAAAATCAAAAGGAAGAAGATGATGGGAGACAGCTCAGTGGTAGAGCACTTACCTACTTTGTGTGAAACCCTAGGTTTAATTTCTAGTGTGAGTGTGTGTTGGGGGCAGGGCTTCAAGCCTCCCATTTTCCTTATATCACAGCAACTATTTGCTTCCATCCTGTGTGTCCTTCCAGAGTATTTTATGAACACGAAACTTCTGCCACTGTCTCCATAGTAGCCACATAGTAACCATGAATTTATGGACAGTATCTTGCTTGTTTTCATTTCACAGCATACTTTAGAGACATGTTGACGCCAATGCCTGAAAATCCTTCTCTTTTCACAGCCGCATAGTATTCCACTATGTAAATTTACTGCTGA
>PVHP010009737.1:0-49623 GCA_004024765.1 Zapus hudsonius | reverse complement strand
AGAAAAACAATGTGTTAATATTTTCTCCTATTCCATAAGTTGCCTTTTCCTTTTTTTCCTTTGCTGCATAGAAGCCTTTTAGTTCGATGTAGTCCCATGTGTTTATTTTTGCTTTTTTTGGACTGTGGTTTAGGCACCATATCCAAAAGTTCATTTCCTTGCGCAAGAAGATTTTCTCCTGTGTTCTCTTCTCTGAGTTCTAAGATTTAGAACTTATAATAACAGTCTTCACCCATTTTAACTTAGTTTATGTGTGTGGATATCCAGTTTCCCCAACACCATTGTTGAAGAGACTACCCTTTCCCCATTTTATTCTTGGCACCCTTTTCAATGGGCTGCATATGACTACACATGGCTAGATGTATTGGCATGATTCTGGGCTCTATTCTCTTCCATTGGCCTCTATGTCTATTTTTTTTCTGCCAGAACTATAATGTTTTTGATTACTAAAATTTAATGATATATTCTGACACTGGGAATTCTGCATGACTGGCTAGCAGGATTAAGTCAGGAGCCTGGCCAGATACAGGCAGGGGTCAGATGGCTGCATAGGTGGGAGGTCTCCCATTAGAAGCCTTTCTTACAGTCGGGAGAATCTTCTCCTTTTGAGTACTCATAATTAGTCTGAGTCAATAATCAGACATTTCTTTCATAAGGGGAACTTCAGCTATTTTTAAAACTAAGGATTTAGAGTTCATGAGAGTTGTATCTGTGCCAAGATGGCCCTCTGTGTGTGTGTGTGTGAAAAGCAGGATTCTGGGTTGTATTATTATAGAGATCTAGTAATCTCCAAATGACCCCTAGGCCAGTGGTATCCTATTGTACAGCGAGACAAACTTAAGTGTCTGTGAAGTGTTTGAGTGGATATTATGGATATTATTAATCTTCTGTAGCCACAATATGTCTCTTATGGTATGTCCTCTTTTATTTCTGCAAAGAATCCCTCTGGGGTTTTGATAAGTTTGTACCCAATCTGTGGATTACTTTGTGTCATTTTACGTTACTTCTATGAACACGTGATGCCTTTTCATTTATTTGTGTGTCTTATGTAATTTCTATCATCAATATTTTGGTGTTTATAGAATATATGTTGTGGTGGTTTGAATCAGATGTCCTCCATAAATTCATGTGTTCTGAATGCTTGGTTCTAGTTGGTGGCAATTTGGAGCCTTGCTGGAGGAGATGTGTTGCTAGGTGCTGGCTTTCCAGTGTTATAGCTAGCTCTTCCTTGCCAGAGCTTGGCTCGCTCTCCTGCTGTTGTCCATCTGCTTATGAACAAGCTCAGCTCTATCATCTTCAAAACGCACCATCACACCTGAGTTTTTTTTTTTTTACATGAGTTCTGAGGATTGAACTCAGGTCCTCATACTTGCAAGGCAAGTACTTTACACATTAGTGCTAGTGGGAAGTTTTCAAGGTGTATTTTACAAGGTTTCTTTAGAGTCTCCATCAAAACTTAGCCCTAGTTTCCTACTACAAACCATACTGTTCACATATCATTGGTTTTCTTCTTTTTTTGTTTCATGGTGTCCATTTCTTTACATGTTGTGGTGCTTTGACTCAAATGTCTTTCATAAACTTGTGTGTTTTGAATGCTTGGTCCCCAGCTGATGACAATATGAGAAGTGGAGCCTTGCTGGAGGAAGTGTGTTTCTGGGTGTGGGTTTAGGGCTGTTACAGCCAGTTCCCCCTTGCTATGCTCCATGTATTTGGGTCATGATGGGTTTGTCAGGATGTAACTCTTGTAAATATTGATGAGCATTTGTATAACATCTAGATGTCTTTTTAAGCCTTCAAACATACAGTGACTAGAAAAGAAAATGGACTACATTTGAATGAGGTCTGTTAGAAAGATAATCCTTGAGGATACACCAGGGATCAAAGGACGAGCTGGACCTCTGGGACTATGTGAATCTAACGTACTAATGATTGTAGATGTGGCTACTAATTCTACCATTTAATGGCATCTACTGGGAATCTTAATCATAAAACTTGATAAAGCAAACCTTTCTGAAACACAATTACTAACATGCTTATGAACACACACATACGTGCACGTGTGCACAGACACACAAGCATGTCTTGTTATGTAGTTCAGGCTGATCTTGAACTCCATATCCAGTGTTGATACAACAGACATAAATCGTTATGCACTGGGAGGTCCTGTATTGAGAAATGGAACTCCATATCAAAGTTTGATGCTATTTCCCCAGAAGATAGTAAGTTTGAAGAAGTAAAGCTGGAGAAGGCGAAAGTAAGTCTGCATAATGGGCAGAACTGACAGAAGTATATATAACAATTTTAAACAACAACTGTTCCCTAAAAAGAGCCCTCATTGATGTGTGATACAAGTGTATGCATATTCATAGGTTGGCTTTGACCCAGTGATCTGGCTAGAAAGTACTTGATGGATGAACAGGTTGTTGAGAGTTTAATTGCAGAGTGCCTATGGAATTTCAAGAATAAAGTGAAAATTGACCATATGGATAGTTACCCAAAGAACTTAATCATTGGCTCTGAGGAGAACCAGAATTCCAATATGGATGCCTTGGCTACCAGGGGCAGGAATCCACTTGGCAACATGAGATGAGGGCACAGGAGAGTGTTGAAGCCACAGAACGAGTGTTATAAAAATGGCAATGTGGCCCATCCACTAAGATGGTTACTCTTGATTGTCAACTTGATTGGATCTAGAATCACCCAGAAGACAAATCTCTGTTCTTGTCTGTGAGGAAGTTTCTAGATTAGGTTAATTGTGGTGGGGAAGATACTCCCTAAATGTGGGTGGTAACATTGTATGGGCTGGGGGTCATAGACTGAATAAAAAAAGACAGTACAAATTGAGTATTAACACTCATCACTTTCTGCTTCTCATTCTCCTGCTGACATGATGGAATGTATCCTCTCCAACTGTAGGTTGAAATAAACCTTTCCTCCCTTAGGATGCCTGTCAGGAATATTTTTATCATTATAATGAAGAAAGTAACTAATACAGAGATTTGGTACTGAGAAATGGGCTGTTACAGTGATAAACCTGACCATATGGTTCTCAGGCCTCTGGAACTGGTTCGTGGGAGGAATGTGAAAGAATGTGAAACTTTGGGTTAGAAAGGCTCAAAAATACTGCAAGAAGAGCTTGATGAGCCACTCTGGTGGAAGTTTAGAAGACCAGAATGCCATAAGAAACAGGGACACTGGAAACCAGTTTCAGAGGGGAATCAGTACTCAATTGGAAACTGGGCTAGAGGCCATTCAAGTTATAATCTGGCTTGGCTTTATTTTATTTATATTCTGAGAACTTGCGTAAAGCTAAATTTAAAAGAAATAGCCTAGTTTGCTTGGCAGAGGAAATCTAAGACTAGAAAGCATTCAAGCTGTGTTATGGTTACTGCTCACTGCTTTTATCCAGGTCTCTGTTGAGAGAAAGCAACAGACGGGGGATAAAAGATACGAAAAATGTGTTGGTTGATGGGTAAAGAAACTTGAAGGTGGCAGGTAAGACTGGTGCTGAAAAAGCAGCCATAATTGTTAAGATGAGCACCATTAAAGATAAACCTTTGGAAGGGGAATATCTAGTCTGTGCCATTGTCTGTCAGAAGTATGCAACTTGTTTTTTGATGTCATAGGGGCTTAGAGCTAAGAGTCTGCCAACTCACAGGAGATACTAAGTCATGAAGGGATGAATTGTTATTGCTTAAAAGTGATGTGTTTCACCAAAAAAGTCTCTCAGATAACTATGCTTATTCCCTTTAACCCAAGCTGCTCTCACTCTTGATTGGAGAATCTGTTTCATTTTACAGATGGCAGGAAAATGGAGGGGATCTAAGATCCATTAGTAAGAAAAGATAGCTGACCGCTTACCACAAGATGTGCTACCTCTACCACATCTGTCACTGCCCAGCAGAATTGCAGAGGAAATGGTGACATGAGTACTGCTCTCATTGCTAGCTTGACAACCAGCTCCAAGGTGATAGTGATAGATACCATGATCAATAGAAACACATCCAAGCAGAAATCCAGAAACTACAGAGAAGTCAACACTAAATCAGACTGCTGACAGGTCTGTCAGGCCCAGGGAACATTGCAGAAGAGGAGATGAAAAGATTGCAAGAGCTACAAAATGGATAGGAATACTCTGAGGCATGGTGCCCCCTCCTCCACAAAGACTGACACTGAGGCCTTCATGACCCCACAATGAATACCATAACCCCACTGAAGAGGGCCCTTAGGGAAAAGGGGAGGGGGCAAAGGGATAAAAGTATAATCTTTTATAATATATACAATAAAATTTACAAAAAGTGATGTGTTTGAATGTCAGTTTGACAAGGAATGGACTTGCGATGGTACACCTGGATTGTCATCTTGATTAGATCTAGAATCATGTGGGAGACAAATCTCTGAACACGTCTGTCAGGGAGTTTCTAGATTAGGGTGAGGTGGTTGAGGTGGGATGATACTGTTCTATGGGTGAGCATCTCAAACTGAAGAAAAAGAAGAAAACTAGCTGAGGGTCAACATACATCTCTCTGTTTTCCAGCTGTGAGTTGAATGTGAACAGATGCTTCATGCTTTGCCACCATGCCTTCCACAAACCGAAAGAATCTGAAATTGTCTTTAGGAGAAACCTCCAAGAACAAAGACTGATCAAAGCAGGTAGATCTCTGATATTGGGGCACTTTCAAGATTCCTGAAGTATTCCAAAAGATTTTTTTTTTAAACTAAATACTATTCCTTGGACTTTGTTTACTCTTTAATTGCAGCAGCAGCTGAAAATTCATCAAGGTTCTGGAATTTTATATCATTGTAAGGAATTCCCCAGAAAGACCAGCTGACATGGGAAATACCAATAGAAAGTCTTTTCTTGCTGGCCAGTGGCTGCACAGGGCATCTGGTCCCAGGTGTAGTGCTCACGTTCCTCAGCATGCATCTTTTGTGCAGAAAAAACACATCCTTTGTTTAACAAAGGTTTGGAACATCCCTAAACAGTACTATTCTGCAACAGCAAACCAAGTGGAAAGTTACAGAAGCAAAAGACAGCATTAGCAATAATAGCTAAGACACAGCTTGCCGTAATAACAAGGTTCAATGCCATAATAGTTGGCCTGTTCACAGACCAGTCCTGGTGCAACTTCCAAGCATTGGGGCCAGGTGTAAACTTAGCTTAAGTTGACAAGATGGAGTCACTTATGTCTCCCAATATTAGGACTTGTCAGAATATCATTTTAGGGCTATAACTTCAATCTCATTGACTCAAGGAACACATTTCAACACAACCACTGTGGAAAAAAATGGCTCAAAGGAATCCTATAAAATTCTACAGATGACTGGCTAAATTGAACATGCTGAGTGAGAAATTCAAACATTTTTATTAAAGGATATAACATTAGGAATGGCTTCCTAGCTCAACTGAGCTGTTCTCAAGTTTAAACCCAGTTTATACTTGGTGGCTGTGGACATGACCTGTCTGGTCAGAGAGCAGAGTGCACAATTACTTCTTCCTTGAATGCACTTACTCCGTTTTGGAATAGTGTTGTAGGATAAAATGAAGAGTGATAAGTGATTAAATATTTTAAGAGAGGTTTCAGGGCATTGGAGTTTCTCTCTCTCTCTTTCTCTCTCTCTCTCTTTTTCTTTCTCTTACCAGACTCAGTGTCTAGGCCCAGGATTACAACTCCACATTTGAACTAAATGGAATATTGTTGCTGAAAATACTGTCCTTATTCTTTTGAATGAGAAACAATGTATTCTTAAATTACCTTGCCTGGCCAAACTAGAAGTGATTATGAGGGTTAATCCTCTAAACTAATCCCACAGTTTATTTCTCCCAGGCTTGGACAAAGGGGAGAACCATAGCAAGATTCCAATGGCTGCCTTGAGTTTTCTATAAGATGTAGCATTTCCATCCTCTGGTCCACCTTAATGTACCCGAGTGTACCTAAACGCAACTCTTTCAAGAGCAGTTAGTGGCCAACTCTACTTTCAGGGTAGTCTAGTTCCATGTAATACACTCAACGCTGAAGTTGGGTTTAGACTGGTCTCACCACTTACTATTTATCACCTCTACTTTATGTCCCCTTTGCTTTTCTGACTTCTTTTGGGTGAACTATTGTTATCTTTCATTTCTAAATAGGAAGTAATCTTTTATTCTTGCGTTAGATGTCACCCTGGATATCATCACTCTTTATCACTTTCCGAGACAGTAAGGATCTTAGTATATTTTTAACACATTTTTTCCTCTTCAACCTTTCATGCTATTAGCATATATTTTATTATGATGTGTGTGCACATATATGCTATGTCTGAGTGTGACAATTCATCAAGTTATTGTTACTATATAGATCGATATTTATTTAAATTGTTCAACTTTTCATTTGCTCTTAACCTATTCCCATACTTTGGTGTTTCTAATAGGAAAAAATTTCCTTTTATATGATGAAGTCTATTCGGTAGTTCAAGTAGTACAAGTGTGCTGGCACCAACGAAGGAGTTATAAAATACTGTCTTATGCAATAAATATACTAGCTTTTTAATATATTTATAAGCAATCACTGCTTAACTCATGGTTTGGCTTGTTGAGTGGTTAAAGGTAATTTATTACAGCAAAATACACTTTATTCTAAAATAATAAAATGAATAAGAAAACAGATTTTAGCTTTGTTTGTATTTGTAAAATAGAATTTTTTTTTTTTATTTTTTCAAGGTAGGGGCTCCCTGTAGTCCAGGCTGACCTGTAATCTCAGGCTGGCCTTGAACTTACATTGATCCTCCTACCTCTGCCTCCTGAGTGCTGGAATTAAAGGTGTGCACTACCACACCCAGCATAATTGAATTATTTTGATGAGTTATTTTTGTTACTCTAGTAACTTGTTTTAGGAAATGCCACACACTTCTTAAATAAGTCAAAGCTATAGCATATTCCCAATTTGGCTGTAGGAATAAATGCAAGCAATTGACTATTCTTAGATGTACATGCTTACCTTAAGCAGGTAATTAATGTGCTGGAAACAAGCCATGGAGCCAGGAAAAATGACCAGATGAAAGATACTTTATTTAAAGGCAAAATATTCTAAATAGACATCTGATGCAATTTCTACTTTTGTACTCATGAACTTGCGTCTGATCTCCTAACCTCAATTTCTTTCCATTTAAAGGGCTAATTTAGATTGGCTTGTTGGTAATGACTTCCATGACAGAGATTTCTGTGCATGTAAACTTGTGATAGGTTCATTGAAGTTATAGATGAAGAGGTAGTAAAGAAATCAGTGACAATTTATTTGAAGGTCAGACCAGCTTCCTGGTACACCCTGAAGACCTTCTCAATGGCAAGGATGTAAGCAGCTGTTCTAAAGTTTAATCCCAGGTTGTATTTGGTGGCTGTGTGTCTGATCTGCCTGGCAGATCGCTCCATGGTGTAAGCTAAGCCAGAGTGTACGATGTCTTCCTCAGACGCATCTGATATTCTGTTTTGGAATACTGCTGTGGGTACAACGGGAATGGTTCCAGGATGCTTTCCAAATTTTCTCTCTAAACTCTCTTGAACAGACATGAGCAGGTGGTAGTTAGAATCTCTCTCATACTTAAAGGTCAAACGGCCATAGCTGACATGATTTATGTTCTTTAGCCACTCAAAGTAAGATACTGTCACTCCTCCAGCATTCAAGTAGAGATCAGGAAGAACCATAATGTTCCTCTTCTGAAAAATTTTATCAGCTTCTGGAGTTGTTGGCCCATTGGCAGCTTCAGCAATGATCTTGGCTTTGACTTTGGGTGCATTAAATTTGTTCAACTGCTTCTCGATAGCAGCAGGGATCAATATGTCACAGTCTGCTTCCAAGATGCTCCCACTGTAGGGCTTGGCCTTGGGGAAGCCCAGGATCGATCCATGTTCCAAATGGAAGTCTTCCAATTCATTTGGGTCAATGCCATCAGGATTCCATATGCTCCCGTTAGACTCACCAACACCAACACACTTAGCACCAGAACCATGCAAATATTTCATACTGTACAGGCCCACGTTACCAAAGCCTTGGACAACAAATGTTTTATCTTTAAACCCTGGTGTCATTCCTATAAGGTTCATGTATGAGGCTTCATTGAGGAAGTTCTCAATTCCATAGAAAACACCACGACCAGTAGCGGAGATCCGGCCATGAATGCCACCCTGACTGATGGGTTTCCCAGTCACACAGGCATGTGCGTTAATATCAAAGTACCCTATGGTGCTGGCATAGGTGTCCGCAATCCAGGACATCTCCCGTTCACTTGTGCCCATGTCTGGGGAAGGCACATCAACACTTGGGCCAATAAAACCCTTCTTTGCTAGTTCCATGGTGAACCTTCTAGTAATCTTTTCCAACTCTTGATCAGAATAGTTCTTGGGATTGATTTTAACGCCAGCTTTAGCTCCCCCATATGGTACATCAACCACAGCACACTTATACGTCATCAGAGAGGCCAAGGCTTTCACCTCATCCACACTGACATCTAAGCTGTACCGGATCCCTCCCTTGCAGGGTGTGTAGTGCTGGCTGTGCTGGGCCCGGTAACCCTCAATAATCTCCCAGGAGCCGCTGTCACGCCGGATGGGAAAGGAGAGACTCAGCACATGGTTGCAGGGCTTGATGATCTGCAAGATGCCATGCACCTGATGTCGCTTCTGCTCCTCGCTCTCCCGGGTCTTGATGCTCTCCACCAGCTTGTCTTCCAGGATGTGTGCGCTGTGGTTGAAGAAGTGCTCCACCATCTTGAAGAAGTTGGGGTTGTCTTCCCCAGCGGCTGCCGCTTGGCTGTAGTCTAGCAGGGTGGAGCGCACGGGCCTCGGCTGCTTGGTGGCGGTGGCTGCAGCCTGCTCACGGCTTCTGTCCAGCCGCTTGGCTGAGGTCCCCACCGCGGAGGCCAAAGTCCCTGGCCGCGTACTAGAAGGCACCAGACGGCCGTACATGGTGCAAGGCTGAGGCAGGGAGAGGGACCCAGAAGCTGAATGGTTTTAAAAGCAAAGCATCCTGCCGCATGGGCTGATCCCTCCCTCCAGTCAGTGGGCACATCAGGACCAGAATGGAGCCTGAAAGTTCCAAGGAGAGATGGAGCCGCTTAACGGACCCCAGCCTGCTCTGACCCGAAGTCTCTGGGAGGCCAAGGTCTCAATGGTTAAGGTACCTATTTCTTCACTTTAAAGTGCATTTTTTTTTTGAAGTTTAGAGCAACAATTTACATTTATTTTCAGAACATCAACCTAGTATTTGTTGGGAAACCTGTTTTCAGTTTTAGCGGTGGTTCCTTCAAGGCAGGTCAAAGCCCAGGACCAAGTACACATGGAGGCCTCCTGACCCAAGGTCTTTCCCCAACCTTGAGTTCCCACCAGACACCTCATCCTGGGCATGCACACTCCTGTGGCAGGAACTCTGTAAAACCCAAAAGCAGACCTGAGGTGGTTTGGGCAGGGAATCCTGAAGGCTCCCGGTATGTGGAGCACCATTTCCAGGTGTGCTGGCTGTGGGCGCGAATATCAGCCAGGTTCTCTACAACCTTCACCTTGTGAGGAAGGCAGTCAGGAAGCCAGACAACTTCAGTTCTCAGAAAGAAGTTCAGTTACCTGTATCTAAATGTAATTGTTTAATGGTATTTTTTTCTTTTTGCCTTATGCTATTTTATTTTATCTTTTTTAGTTTTAAAACCACTTTATTGATGACTGATTCATATAAAACTGTACATGTTTAATAAATACAACTCAGTGAATTTGGGACTAAGTGTTCCCTCTCATGAAGCCATCACCACCAAGGTTATACACACATCCTTCTTCCAAAGTGGCTTCCTGCTTATTATTATGATTAGCATTATTTTGATTTTTGTGCTAAGCATACTTAAAATTTGTCCTCTTAGAAAGTTTTGAGTATTGGTAGCAATAGGCACGGTATACTGTATAGTAGATTATAATTATTAATATAGATTATCTTTTAAAAAATATTTTATTTATTCATTTTCAAGCAGAGAGCTACAGAGAGGGGAGAGAGAGAGAGAAAGAGTTGAGAGAGAGAGAGAGAGTGCACCAGGGCCACCACCTTGTGGGTCTGTCTTATGTGGGTAATGGGGGAATTGAACCCCGGGCCTTAGGGTTCAACGGGTCCACCTTGGCTCAGGGAACATTGCAGAAGAGGGGGTGGAAAGATTATAAGAATCCACAGAGTGGGTAGGAATACCCTGAGGCCTAGTTCCCCCCACAATGACTGATGCCTTCATGACCCCACAGTGAATAACAACAATCCCACTGAGGAGGGCCCTCAGGGAGAGGGGAGTGAAGGTGAAAGGATATAGAGTTTAACCTTTCGTAAAAATTTCGTAAAAATTAAAAATAAACAACAGAGGTGTCAGGGCATACCCTTTTAAGAATAATCCCTTAGGTGCGTATATTCCCACTCTTGTTTGAATGCTGCACGTATGTAGGCTATATAATTCCATATACATGGCTTGATCACTATTTCAACCATCACCCTGTGGTGAAAAGCTTGAAAGGAAAGGCCCCGCCAGAGGCAATCCAGATTACAAAAGTTACTAGACAGTTGTTCGGTTTATTTAGAGGTAAGCATCAATTTTTAGTTTCTGGTTCAATGTGAATGATAAAGTTCTTTATGACAAAGGGTCTGATAAGCTTATTAATGCAGTCAAGTACTTGTTCTACATCTCTTCAGCCTCTGAGCCTCTCTAAGAGCCCAGGAGTACCAACATTATACTAAATGGGGAAAAAATGAAAACATTTCCTCTAAAAACTGGAATAAGGGTTCTCACTTTTATTCAATATAGTGCTAAATTTTAGATAGAGTAATAAGACTAGAGAAAGATATAAAGGGGATAAGAATAAGAAAGGAGGAAATAAAATAATCCCTATTTGCAGATGAGATGATTCTGTATTTAAGTGACCCTACAGACGCTACCAGAAAATACTTAGATTTAACAAGCACTTTTGACAAAGTTGTAAGTTATAAAACCAATGTTAAAAATTCAGTACCTTCAATATATTCAAATACTGAACTTGCCAAGAGAGCAATTAGGAATAATATAGCTCAGTCACAGCAATTCCCCCTCAAAATAAAATACCTAGGAACAAACTTCACCAAGGAGGTGAAAGACCTCTACATAGAAAACTTGAAGACACTGAAAACAAAAGAAATGAGAAGCTATGCTATGTTGGAAAGACCCTAGTATGCTCCTGATAGGACAGATTCCAAGAACCCACAGATTCAATGTAGTTCCCATTGAAGCTCCAATGACATTCTTCTCAGAGCCAGAAAAAGCAATCCATATGGAAATACAGAAGATGCCAACCATCACCAGAATGAACATTACTGGAAGTATCACAATTCTGGATCTAAAATTATACTAAAGTATAAAATTATACTAAATTAGTAACAAAGACAGCATGGAATGGGCCAAAACATACATATAAACCAATGAAAGAGAACAGAGATAATCCAGAAATAAACCCACACAGCTATGGTATTATTTTTCAACAAAGGCATCAATAACATACACTGGAAAATGGTTTCAACAAATGGTATTGGCAAAACTGGATATTCAAATGTAGAAAGATGAAACTAGAACCATAACTCACTCTGTACAGAGATCAATTCAAAATGGATCAAAGAAAGACCTTAATTTTAAAACCAGAAACACTGAAACGCTCAGAGGAAAACAGAGAACATACTGGAAGTTACAGGTATAGACAAGAACTTCCTAATCCAGACTCCAACAGCGTAGGAAGTAGTCCTAAGAATCAACAAACAGGACTGCATTAAAGTAGATGTTTCTGCACAGCAAAGGAAAGCTTCAGCAGAGGGGACAGAAAGCATACAGAATGGGAGAAAGTCCACCAGCTATTCATTCCTCAGACAGCATGTTAATGTCTAGAAGATACAAAGAGCTGCAAAAACTAAACACCACAGAAACTAAAGTTGTCAATCAATAAATAGGCAAATGAAATGGACATCCAAATGGCCAACAGACAATTTTTAAAAAGTTCAACATGCTTAGTCATTAGGGAAATGCAATTTAACACCACTTTGAGATTCCATTTTATACCAGTTTGAATGGCTATCATCAAGAAAACTAATGACATCAAATGTGGGGTGAGGTTTGGGGGAGAAGGGAGCCCCTGTTCATTGTTGGTGGGAATGCAAACTGGTGTAGTCACTATGGAAATCTGTGTGGAAGTTCTCCAACAGCTAAACGTTGAATTATCATATGACCCAGCTATACCACTCCTGGGCATATACCCAAAGGGTTCTCTTTCCTACCACAGAGATTCATGCATATCCATGTTCATCACTGCTCTATTTGCAATAGCCAGGAAATGAAACAAACACAGATGTCCATCAACTATCACTAGATAATGAAGATGTGGTACATATATACAAAGGAATTTATTCAGCTGTAAAGAAAAATGGAAGTTTTGAAATCTTCAGGGAAATGGATGTAACTGGTCAAAAACTCTAAGTAACACAGTCCTGAAAGACAAAAACCTCATGTCCTCTTTTCTATGTGGATCCTAATTTATGTTTACATAATCTTAACAAATGTTTGCATAATCTGGCCAGTTAGCTGAGTTGTTAGTGTGTGGTGCTAAAATATTTGCATATATTTAAATAAGGGATATGAGAATTTGCATAGGCTATGAATCGAGATGGCAGACCATAAGATGGGACCAAGAAAGTAAGAGAGAACAAAGGAAACAAACATGTAGCAGGAAAGCAGGACGGATGCTGGGGGGGGGGGGAATAAGGAGGAGGAGGGCACACCATAACAAAAGCCAATTCTTTGTATGCTGTTAAAAATCAATTACAGGTCTGTAAGTCACAGGATGGAGGCTGGTGGTGGCAGGACAGGCAGCTCTTGGTTTTTCCCTGGTCTTTTGGCTGCAGCTTTTTGGTGCACGTACTTTAACTGGGTGCTGCCAATGGGCTAACCCCACTCACATTCTGCCTTCCCAGGGCTTTTCCCAGCTTTCTGTCAGCTGGTTAACAGGGAGGAGGTTTCCAGCTCAGCTCCAGCTTGATTTCCCAGTGACCTGCACCTACGTCTGTGGGGTGAAGCAGTTTCTTTCTTGGGAATTCCCTCGATCCAGCTATATGTTTGGATAAAGTTGCCCCTTATGCCTATGAACTCATTCTAGAATTCAAAAGCCATTGGTGAGATCTCCAAAAGTCCTCCTGGGCTCTTTCCTCATTATCTTCTCATCTTTTCAAGTCAGAGAGAAGGCTGTTATTGGAGATCTACTGTTTGCTAGTGTTCTGGATGGAGGTAATGTCAGCCTGAAGGAGTGTTCCAGCACCCAAGACAAGCGAGGTGTGCTTCTGTTGTTCATCTCTGTGTCTATGCATGACCACCTGTTCCACCTGCCTTATGCTCAAGAGCCCTTTCCCTAATGTGGACACCTGATCCCGGGTCACACTTGCCATGAGTTAGACCAAGTCTGAGCTTATCTTGTAACAGAGAGGTTTTGTCACCTGAAGGATGGACAGGTGAACCTTCGCAAAGATGCCTGGGACCAGTGTACTATTGCATCCAAGACTTTCAGCCTCTCTTCCTGTCAGGGGATCTGCATGGCCCTGAACAATGAGCTCCATCACTCCAACTTTGAGAGCTCTAAGAAGGAGGTGCCTACCTGTCCCCAGCTCTTCCAGATCTGTGATTCCACCAAGGTCAGGCTTTTCTCCTCGATGGCCCCAGATGATGAACACACGTGAGCGTGCCCCACATGAACACATCTCTAATAGAAAAATGCTGCTGCTCATAAGATCCCTGGAGCGCTTGTGGTCCCACACCCATTCAAGTTTCAGGAGTCTAGGAGGGCCGAGGCTGGTCCTCATGGTTTCTAGAGCTCTTTGAAGGAAAGGTGAGGGGACTTGGGTTCTAAGAAGGACATGATTGTGGGAGTCACGTCTCTTTGGACACTTCTCTTTGAGGGAAGATTTTCTTATTGCTGGTGCTGGGCCCATTGGGTGTCTAGGTGTCTGAGCAGTAATCTGTCCTGAATGGTGGAAGGAGACCAGGCTTAGAACCATATTGGAAACCCTCAAGGGAAGAAGAGCAGGGATGGGTATGCTTACTGATTAGACTGTATTGGTTAAACGGGGCTCTGTTCTGCATCCTTCCAGGCTATTCTATTGCTGTTGTCCTCTGGGGCTGCGTGAAAGCTGCTCTAGCCATCAAGGATGTCAGGTCCTCTCAGGCTAGTCAGGGATGCTGGGCAGCAAGGCCCTCACTACTTGGTGAGAGGCAGGGGAGTGCTTGGTTGTTGGCGGTTGCACATAAGAAAAAAAATGAAAAAATCAATTAGAGAAAACTTACTATATCTCTACAATGCATTGTTTATTGTTTTATTGGGGTTGTGACAAATTCTCACTCCTGGGATTAAATTCTATGTTGCAGGGCTATTTAATAGTTATATTCAGATTCTGTTTAGAAAATAAATCTACTTTCCCTGCCATGTAATATATGTGTTTGCAAAGACCATCTCTATCTTTGACAAAAGTTTTAAATAGTCTTTTTTTCATAGGAATACTTATGGACTAGGAAGCCCTTTTACATCAGGTGAGATATGCCATATTGGAATTGAGACTCGTCATATCAGAGTATTTTCAGAATGAAAGGAGCTGTGGGTTTTTCCTAGTTGTGCTTTTGTAACTAACAGGAGAGGTGGCTGAAGAGGAGGCACTTGGTCCATGTCAGAAGGAGTGCTCACCTTATACCCCGTGGCTTCCCATTTTATAGCATTATTTTCCAAATCAGCCTGTCATTACATTACACAATACAAAAAGAATCAAGAGGGAAAGTATTTTTTTACAGCATATTTATTTCCTTAGCTGTTTATTTGCTGGATTTTTTTCTTGTCAGGATGTGCTAGGGTCTCATTTGATTTCCAAGTTGATTTTCCAAGTTGTGGTCATAGACTCTGGCGTCTCGTCCTATGGTGACCACAGCCTCTTCTTGGTTCATTGATGATGTTCACCTTGTATCTTTTCTTTTTCAAGCAACTGAGCCGAGCCCCAAAATTCACATCACATAGATGGGAAAAGAGACTTATTCTTGTTCTGGGTAGATATTTTACTACTCGGTGACATTGAAATTAAAAGCAGTCCATGTGGAGGGAGATGCCACTAGCCTGAGTCCTGATTAGTTGTAGACCATATTCTTTCTAAGCAGGGGCCAGCCACTTCAGGGTCTATGTTGTACTACACCTGCTCTCTATATCGTATGCAAGGGAAAGAAGCTTTCTGCCTCGACATCTGAACCAAAGGTGAATTTTGACTGATGACAGAATTCATGACTATATGTATTCCTTAGAAAGATGTAATCTTGTTTCCAAATGTTGCAATATTCATGTGCCTTGATTATTTATGGGGAAAACAGGATAAAATACTTGAAAGAGGACATTTAATCAAATACCTAGTCAGTGTCCTAAGACACAGGCAGATGAAACCAATTTGTTCTTGTCTATTTCAGACTCTATCTTAGAGGGGTTCTGAACAAGCCCTTGAGAGGGCCATGTGGAAGATGAGCATCTGAGAGTTTTCTCCACATGAGGCCAGTAGCCAGGTGAGTTTAAGGTACAGGAGAGTTAAAAGAGTTGAGGAAATGACCTGTTACCTTAAACAGTGACTTGGGGGGGGGGTATCACACTAAAGTATTTTATTAAAGAGAACCTTGATAAAGAAGTATTATTTATGTACTGTGTTTGGTCTTGATACTGACTTAAGTCCCCAGAGCAATGTTTTTTTTTCCACCAGGAAATGATAGGCCTCACATTTATTGGTGTGTTTTTAACCTCTCCATCTTTTTATCTCTTTATCCCTTAACTGTCTCTCCTTGATTCCTGAATTACTCCTTCCTATCCAGAACTGTCCACATGTGACACTCTGTTCAGCTCTTTGTCTTAATCACAGAGACTAAAAGAGCATAGCTCTGCCCTCACTCCTCTGACCCCTTGTACTAGACTACACTTGCTTGTTGAGGTGTTGCTCCGTCATGTTGTCCTACGACGTCTGAGCTCTGGACTCCATCAGGTATAAAGGGGAGGGTACGCAGGGAAAGGCCCATGGAGTAAACACATTGCAGAAGTCACAGGAGACCTTCCTTGATGGCACAGTTAGGGTCCAGGGTAGTAAGTTGACTAGTCAGAGAGATGCATCCTGAGGTTGTAGGAATGGACTTCTGATGGCTGCTTTCCAGTGTTGATCTGGGGTCTCACATTTGGGGTTGTAGAGAAATCAGGAGGCTTGATGTTTCTGCATCAGATAAGAGGAATCGTGGGAATGCAAGGACTCCACTGTTTTTAGGGACTTGGTTGTCATACTCTGACAGAAAGCAACATTGCTGATCTGGGAGCTGTGGCTCCACAATACAAAAGAGCCCTTGCTGGACATTAGGATCAAGCAATTTATCACATTCTATATTTTCATCAGATAAATTATTCTTGCTTGTCTGTTTAAAAATGTTTCTATATATGAGTTTAAGGCCAGTTTGGGCTAGAGTGAGACCCTGTCTCAAATTAACAAACAAAAAAGGTGGAAAGTGGTTGAGGAAGACATCCATCTGACATGGCTCTCCATGTGCATACGCACACAAATGCCCTTATTTCCCAAAAATCTCTTATGGTGAAACCCAGTCCGATTCTAGGATTTTAGGGATCTCCGATGGGGCTTTAGGATAGAGAAGGAAGCTTTAGCTATATATTCTCCACCCATTGAGAGTCATAGGAGACCAACTCATGCTCTTTTAGGAGGTCCATGTATTAGAACTATAGGCTTCTAAAAGCAGACTGGTAGCTAACTAGTTTTTCTGGCCACCACACTCATATCAATGTATTGTCTTTGGAAACTGACAAAGTAGGGCTACTTACCTAGTTGTACCATGGGTGGGTGACTTGACTGCTGCTGAGCGGTTGCTCATCCCTGAGAGAGAAGATAATTTCTTACAGGGGTCTGAAAATATCTCCCTACTGGCCAAACTCCCATTCCCCTGTGCAGTACAGCCAGTCTGGGAGGGAAGTTTGAGTGGAGCAGACTTGTGATGACACAAAAATTTTCAGGGAGAAGGTTACAGGATGTGCCACCAGATGTCTGTGCAGCATGGCGGAGGCCACAGGAGCTCTCTGTCTAACTTAGGAGCAGCCAAATGCTCCAGTCCCAGGGCTACCACTGGAACCATTCTCTGGTTTCTCACCTCTTACCTTTCTCTTTGTATGGAAAAGTGGATACATGAGACTTTATTCTCCTTGCTCACCTGAATTTCACCATTTGTCCCCTTTTAAGAAACCTAACAGTAACAGCAAAGTTTGACTCCAAATCCACATTTTGACAGCCCAGGTAATCAGGTGGGTATTCCTAGGGCCTTGCAGTAAACTCTGGAAATCGTTTGCTTTGATGAAGGAGAACATTCTTCAGGTAGGGGTAAGCTTGGCCCTTTGGCCTTTTGATAGGGATGAACACCCAAGAAATGTTTCCTCAGCATCTCATAATGGATCCTGACAGGACATAATTCCTTATTCTGAAGTGGAGGTGATTGAGCTGGGAGAAATATCAGGGATCTTTTCTGCTCAGGGTCTTGCTCTAGCCCAGGCTGACCTTGAACTCATGGCAATCCTCCTACCTCTGCCTCACAAGTGCTGGAACTAAAGGTGGGTACCACCACACCCAGCTAAGATTTGTAATTTAGGAATTCTATTTTCTGATCACACAAGTGAAGTTTCTTGTATACTTTCATGGGATATGGAGGACCCTGAATGAAATCTTATTTCATTCTGACATTAAGGGATCTCTCTTTTTTTTCTGTCATATACATATTTGATAATTAATGTGTGATTTACAAATTAGCAGTGTTGGTACCACATGAAAACCAGTTAGAAACACAGCATCTCAGAACCTCAGAACCTGCTTAGGATTTGTCTTAGTAAGATCTGCTTTTCATAAGGGATCTAGATTATTGGAATGCATACAAAAATTTGACATGGTATGACTTAGGATTTATTTTTCTTGGATGAGTGGAGGAAGGAACTATAAATAGGACTTTGATTTTATAACTTGATTTTATAATTTAGGACTTTGAACTTATAACTTATAACTGGGTTCCTGGATATTCGGAGTGTTTTCCCGAGACACTAGAATTTGAATCTGTGCCTTTAAGAACTATAACTTTGCCATTTTGGATAATAATTCTGATCTGACCTCCCCACTATCTTGTCTCTGTTAAGCCCTGCCTACAGATCTGGAAATCTGCCCCCCCCCCCGTGCTGTTTCTCCTCTACTGAAAAGAGAATAAATGTGTGACTGAATGCTAAGTATTCTCTCTCAGGTCCCCAACAGTCACTCCCAAGCTATAGACTGCTGTGTCCCCTCCCCATTCCTGGGGCTTTGGGAGGTGATTAGGTCATGAGGACAGAGTCCTCATGGGATTAGTACTTTCATAAAAGATAAATACTTCACCTCTTCATTAGGCAAAAACAAAGTGCAAAGGACAGATATGAACCAGGAAGTTGACCCTCACCAAATACAAATTTTTCAGAACCCGGATCTTGGACTTCCCAGCCTCTGTTAGTGAGAAATAATTTTCTATTGTTGTACATAATCTGGTCTATGATGTTCTATTATAGCAGTGCTCATAGGCTCAGACGACCAGGCTAGCGGGCTGGACAGAAGCAAGATGTGTGTGTGTGTGAGTTTAAGGAAGGCCAATGCCTAGTTTGATTGAGGGGGAAACAGAAAGACCTGCATTCCAGCTCAAAACCAAATAGAAAAATCCCAAGGTAAGACTGGAAGAGACTCCTTTTTTCCTCCCAGATTCTATCCCGATGCAAACGTGGGAATCTTTTGTTTTTTACCTCGAAGTCGAGCATCTTCCTGCAGCTGGAAAAGAATGATTCAGAGTCAGTGACTTAGGAGCTGGTCTTCTCTAGACCCCACAGTATGATAGAGGGAGGGAGAGAGAATGGGGGCATGTACGACAGTGGTCTTGGTAGGACTGAGGCAACTTAGCACCTTGAGCAAGCTAAGATATTCACTCAGCATCTGGGAAAGGCCAACACACTTCCTCGAGGGAGTTGTTAGACGTATTCTTGCTGTGGTTCCCTGGAATGACAAGTCTGTGCTACTCTTCAGAGCTAAAACCTTGATCAGAGTTCACCTCTCAGAAGGATATTGGAAAAATGATGTCAAAAGCCAAGAAATTTAGAGCAAAATTTAATCTTACCTCTTTTTGTATGTCCTTAAAAGCTATTAGCACCTTATGGAAGAAAAATTTATGAAAGTTAGTATTATAGAATATCACTTTATTAGGAAATTTATCTAGAGACTATTTAGAGCATATAGAGCCATTAGTGTGTGGAATGTGACTGCTAACAGAATATAGCTTGTTTTCTCTCCCTCTTTTCCTCCTCTTTCCCCTCCTCCTCTCCTCCTCCTTTTTTTTTTCTGAGGTAGAGTCTCACTCTATCCCAGGCTGACCTGGAATTCACTATGTAATCTCAGGGTGGCCTTGAAGTCACATCAATCCTCCTATCCCTGCCTTCCGAGTGCCGGGATTAAAGGCGTGCGCCACCACACCCAGTTAGACTGTCGTTCTTTAGTTGCAGGAATGCACCTCCTTTCCACACTGACTTCCATTCTACACTTATCT
Organism: Zapus hudsonius; assembly: GCA_004024765.1. NCBI lineage: Eukaryota > Metazoa > Chordata > Mammalia > Rodentia > Dipodidae > Zapus > Zapus hudsonius. The sequence goes on along the minus strand of PVHP010009737.1, from coordinate 29,961 downwards.
CTGGGTTCCCATTTCATGATATGGTAAATGGGTGAATAATTATGGAAGACTGGGCTGTGAATGTAGTTAAGCAAAGCTATTAATATCGATAGTGCTGACTGTGGTGGAACATGCCAACAAGCAAATGCTGAAGAAGATGAGGCAGGAGGATTACAAGTTTGAGGCTAGCCTAGGCTACACCTCTAAGGACTTCTGAGTACGATGACAGATTAGTGTGGCCTGAAGGAAGTCTTTTTATCTTTTGATATAAAAAAGCTGAAGAACATTAGAAACACACACAGAGGTTAGTAGGTCAGTGGGAAAGTGTGGGAAAAGGAAGAAGCTGAAGTGAAATCTATAAACTCCTCTTTGGAGGAGTAGCCAGGATTAGCCAACAAGGAGAACCTGGCCACACAGGATGCTGCATGTGCTGAGCTGGAGTCAGTGGTAGCTGCCTAGAAGCAAGACATGGGCACTATGTGAACATTGAGCTGGACTAAATAGGGTGTGAAACTGGGTACGCTAAGATGGAGAAATGGCTGGCACAGCACTAGCATTGGGGACTGGCAGAAGTGTGGCCCAGAAGCCTTAAGCTGAGGTTCTCTAAGAGGGCCCTGGAGTGACTAGCCTGAGGAAAGCATGGAAAGCACCATCCACACTACTGCCTAGGGAGGCAGCGACATAAGAACTATGTGAGAGGTGATATTGAAAAAAAAACCTCCCAACTGAAAAAAGTGCAGACCCAGATGGATTCACTTTTAATTTCTATCAGGCTTTTAAAGAACACTAATGCTTTTAACCTGTATAAAAGGGAAAAGGAAGGAATGCTATCTAACTTTTTTACAAGGCCAGGATTACCCTGATGCCAAAACTAGATAAAGACACAACAAAAAAGAAAACCACAGACCATTTTCCCAATGACCATAGATGCAGAGATTATAATAAAATGCTTGCAAATGAAATTTAAGTTAGTTTCATTGAAGGATGCAAGGATTGTTCCACATATGCAAATAAGTGTGATACATCACATACATAGACTCGGGGTTAGAAATTAAATGATCAGAAGGTCACATGGACACAGAAAAGGCTTCTGACAAAATCCAACATCCCTTTATAATATAAATGCCAAAGAAAACTAAGAATAGAAGGAATATCTCAACACAATAAAGACTATATATGACAGATGTATAACCAACAAGACAGAGAAACATCTGACTTTAATGACATCATAGGTTATATCAGTTACTTTGTCATTTTTAGGAAAAAAAATCTCTGACCAGAAGAAACTCGTGAAAGGAGAAGGATTTATTTCAGCTTACAGTTCCATCAGGTAGAGTGCCATCATGGTGGGAAAAAATGGCAGAAGTAGAAAGCCAGCATCACACCATCACATCAGCAGGGGAGGAATGAGAAAGGGAGAGAGAGAGAGAGAGAGAGAGAGAGAGAGAGAGAGAGAGAGAGAGAGAGAGAGAACAAGAAGCAAGGCTGGTCAAAAGTATGTCAAAGCCTATTACCATTGACATGTTTCCTCCAGCCAGGCTCTACCTCGTAAATGTTCCACAACCTTCACAAATAGGGCCGCCAAGTGAGAATTATAATTCAAATGCATGAGTTTCAAGGTCATTTTACATTGAAACCACTACATTCTGCCCCTTATATTTTCATGGCCATCTCATGATGAAAAATGCATTTCAGTCCAACTTTAAAGCCCATATGATTTTTTTGCCAGTACCAACATTATTCAAAAGTCTACAGTCTCAAAGCAGTCTCTTAATAGTGAGGCCTGTAAAATTAAAACACAAGTTATATACTTCTAACACATAATGACACAGAATAAACATTCTCATTCCAAATGGGAGGAATGGGAACAAGACAAGGAAATATTGAACCAAAGCAAGATTGAAACCCAGAAGCCAGAAGGTCAAACACCCAATCTTGCAGGTCTGTGACCCGTAGCTGGGATTCATGATGAGATAGATCCTTTAGGTTTGAGAAGGCCTGGGTAGCTTTGCCCCACCAGCCATGCTGCCTGCAGCCTCTCTTCTGGAAGGATTTGCTCTGAGCCCACAGTTTTTCATGGCAGATGTCTGATGGTTCCGCCATCTCCAGCATCCTGGGATTGCCAATACAATGTAGGGTTCATTTTCACAGCATCATGAGATGGCCTCACAGGGCTTCCTTGCAGGCACTTCAACCGTGCCTCACATTGCTTAGCCTCGTTCTCTCCGGAAGTGTGTTGTGGTACAGTGCTCCATGGCCTCCTACATGGTGCATCTTTCGTTCTTGTAAAAGCGGTACTATGGGGATGAAGCTCCCAAGTTCTGCTGTCAAATCAGGATGAAGATTGTCGCCCTGTACAGCTGTAGCATCCTCTGAAGGGTTCTCAAAAACCTAAAAATCTGCCTACCGTATGATCCAGCTATACCATTCATGAGTATATACCTGAAGGACTCTAAGAGATACTCACACATCAATGTTTATTGCAGCAATATGTACAATAGATAAGCCATGGAACCAACTGAGAGCAGAGTTAAAGAAAATGTGGTTTATATACACAATGCAATTCTTCAGCCACAAAAGAATGAACTTTTATCATTTGCAGAAAAATGTATATAACTGGAGATAGTCATATTAAGTGAATTAAGCCAGTCTCAGAACGACAAATATTTTGTGTTTTCTTTTAGCGGTGGGTCTCTAGAGATACATGAAATCATACATGTACAGCTGACATGAAAGTAGAAATGAAATCAGGAAGAAAGGGGACTATGGGAGGAGGGAGGGTGAAAGGGGAAGGGAGTGGAATAGGGAGATATGTTTAATTTTTGTTTAAACACAGGAAGGAAAATTCTTCATATCAAAAGTCCAGATTATTAATTGTATATTCTCGTCTCCTCTTTTAGTGGTAAACAGGCACTACTGTGCACAGGGCCCTGAACACATCGGGTGTTATTTTTCCATGGGCCTTGGGACATCTGGTCCTCATTCCAGTTACACCATGACCCTTATCCTAAAAAAACCCTTTGAAGGTTCTTTGCCAGTGTTTCATCTGCCTGCTCCAAGGGGTGTAAAGATGAGAGAAAATAACACAGAACTAGGGTTTCCCTTAGAGCCTTCATTTCCATGCTGCTTTAATTTAAACCCTTGTAGACGGACATCGTGAATAACAACTAAATCATTTGTCTACAATGGCTGAATGCAGACACATCAGCATTCACTGTGGGCATCAGAGGATAGTTTCATCACACTGAGCCCATGAGAAAGGCTTTTAAGTCTGTAACAGTTACTGAAAACTCCAAATGGGAATCATGACATGGGTGCTGGAAGGGGCACAGAGATGCACAGGCATGAGGAATTTTGAGGGAGGGTCTGGCACTACAAGTAACAGAATAAGATGGAGGGAGGATAGCAGTTCTTCACCATTAATCAGGAAATTGCTCAAGGGATGAGGAAGAAATGGTTCCTCTCCACCTTTTCCCGTCTCTCACCATCTTGTCAGAAGTGATGTCTGTTCTTACCTGGTCCCACAGGGTTTCAGTAATTGCTATATCTCTCTCCTGTTGAAACAAAGAAACAGATCTTGGCAACATTTCCTCAACTCTTAAAGAATCTGATCTGACATCACAACATTGGGAGAATAAAAGTGTTTCTTGGGATTGAGGCAAATTTCTGAAGTCATTCTAGTTTTTATCAGGCTGCTCAGAATCACCTTCAGCCAGTGAGTCACTTTCCATCCATTCCTTCTGCTGATTTCTTGATCTCACAGGTCAATGACAGACACAAACAGATCTACAAGTTTATACATCATATCAGTATCCATAATGGCCTGCCTGATCCTACCATCCTCTGTCATTGAAGTGGCATTGGAATTAATTAACTGGTCTTTGTATATGATGACCAACAAGCCAGTTAAACATCTCAAACCACAAGGCACAAACCCTCCAAGATACAGTTTATGTATCTTTTTTGCCTCCTGGTCATAGCCTCCTCTTCTCCCTTCTCCCCAGGGATCAAAAGCTTCAAAGAAATCAAGGCACTTGGATGTCTTACCCACCCGTGGTTTTATTGGCTCTTTTATGGATGTGCTGGAAAGGAGAGAGAAGTCTGATGAGAAGCAGGGAAGATAAATCAAATGTTTCACTCACTCCATTGTATAACTCCTAGCAAGAATCCTTAAAGCTTCTTCAATAATATTTAAGAACTAGTCAGGATCCTCCCCCTCATATTTCTTGAGGGGCCTGTAACTCCATTTTCCAGTATTATGGCTATTACATAAAACTTTGAGACTATACAAAGCATTAGGAGTGTGCCAGTGTGTGTGTGTGTGTGTGTGTGTGTGTGTGTGTGTGTGTGTGTGTGTGTGTGTGTGTGTTGATAGGAAGACAGTGACAAAGATGGGAACAGAGAACCTGAAGGACAGACTTACAATGAAAGCAAGAGATCAAAATCTCACAAAAGATTTCCAGTGATTCATTACCCAAAAATTGAGGCAGACAAAGCTTGCGCCTCTATGTACCAAGCACTGAGAGAAGGCTTTGACCCACTTTCTGTCGCAGACAGTCCTTTGAGGAAGGTGTGGGTGGTCTACACTGCAGCAAACCTAGGCTGGCACATGCTTAGTAACAGTGCTGGAAAAGGTTGGATTCCACCTTTGTATTTTGGCTGCTTTAAAATAGATGGCTCATTTTGTAGCTGAGTTATTGAACTAATTACATTGCAGTAGGAAGAATTTGGAATTTAGGGACAGAAAAGCTTGATTTCAGAATCATGATGCCCTAGTTCTGGGCCTTTTGGCAAGTCTCTGCCTGGATGAGTTTTTCCTTATCTATAAAGCAAGAGGGATAATCTTACTTCTGAGGGTTTGGGGGGGATAGCAGGAGTACTTTTCAATCATTGTTATTGCATTATTTTTATAGTTCCTGTTCAAAACAGTCAGCTCAAGGTTCTGGTATGTTTTATGTGTTTGCTCACATATCACTGTAGAAAACACCAATACTTACTGCTTCTTCTTAGAGTACTGTACTGTCTACAAGACAACTAGTGTTTTTAGACTGAGCAGGTTCTTATATATTTTTTTCAAGATTCAGGTTTCTCAGTTCCTTATTGGCTCTCAGACTTGAGGTCAACTTAACCATTCTGAGCCCTTAAATAAGACAGACAATCTAGAAACAATCTTAACTCTCTCTCTTTCTTAATGCGTACTCTTACTTGAAAATATCTGCTACAAACACCCTGACCCACTCCAGACAAGGACACTTTCCTAAGGAAGAACCCAACCAACTTTGAAAGGGATCTCAACTGATGCCCACCTCCTCAGCTGCAGTGCAAACACTTTCTGTTGTCCCTGCCAAGGAGGAGATAGAAAGGGGGACACACAGAAGGGCGGCCCAGGAAACAAGTGCAGGCAGGTAGAGTGGGGAGACAGGTGTCTCTGCTTCTTCCATTGAGTATGTCTAATAAAAGGAGCCCCAAGGTGCACCGTTAGCCTCACTTACCTTCTGTGTTTCTTGGATGTCATTCTGGCCTTGTGCTCTTGAGCCTGATAGGCATGCTGTGCCATGTTCTTTTGTACAGAAACTAGGTCTCTGGAGCTAGATGGAGACAGCTCCGGGCTTTGGGGAGAAATAAGGGAGGGGAGAGGGCAAGCATATGATGAGAAGAAAGCACTTGCCCACAGCACATGGGGAGTTCAGAAAGCGTCCTTGTCTTAGGGGGTCAGGGTGCTCAGGAGGGGATGGATATGTGTGCTTGTAAGTGTAAAGGAAGGTAGAGGCGAGATGAAGGAAGCATTTACTTTAGGAAAGATCTCCTTCTCAGCCTTGGGAAAACACAGCTGAGATTGTTGGAAGGGAGCTGGCCAGAGGCTCCTTGAGCTGAGCTCAGATCAAAGCCCTCAGATAGAAAGTAGCACACAGTGAATTCAAGATTAGCCAACACCCACCCTATCCCCTCTCACAGTATCTCACAATCTACTAAGGGTAAAAACATGAGAGGGAGGCCAGTCAGCTTGGCCTTCAAGTTCTTTGTAGAGGTGGGTGAAAACCCCAGGCGATACTGTTCTTAACACCTGAGATGAAAAGCCAAAGAAGTGACCCAGATAAGAAACACCCTCCCCCCCTTGGAGAGACTTACCTTCTACCTTCCCTACTCCCGCCCTTCCTCACCTTCCAAACCCAGTCATAAATGAGGTCAGTTATGCCCAGAAACTTACCTGAACCCCTTTCCCCACCTAGACCTTCCCCGCTTTGAGCCCCACCTCACAGTAGTTTCCCGCACCCCATATTAGCCTTCTCTTCTCAACACATTGTGACTTCGGCTGTGACATCACAGGCCTGGGACAGTTGGTCCTTCTGCCTAGTCGCACCCCAAGCTTGATTTATTCCACACGACTATAGTAAAATGAAAGGATAATGTGAAATTTTAAATGTAGTCTCTGGAGACTTTGGCGACTTCTTTTTTGTCTACTGATTGCGTTACACATCCATTGATCTCAAGGGATTGGCAGGAATGAGCCTAAAACAATCCATCTTGTACTTTAAATTTCAGGAGGGTCTTAAAAATCTGGCTTTAAGGCTTCTAGAGAGATAAATGGTTTTGGTTTGGATTTCAAAAGTCTTTGAAAATTTACAATGGATATAAAGACCACTGTGCCTAAAAATCTGAGAAGGGACCAAGGCTTCTGTAACCAGACCCCTAGGAGGCGTGTCCTCGGAGAAGACCCCTAGTGTCAACGAGAGGTGATGGCAAAGTAGGAACTGTGGTTGTTCATTTCAGGTCCCATAACCTGTCTAGGAGATGACGGGGGAAAGATCCAATGATCTCTCATACATAAATGCAGAATGCAGAAGGAACGATCTGGAATCTGAAATGCAATCGCAATACATTTTAACCTGTGACAAAATGCCAGAGTAGATACCATAGATAAAGTGATGGCCACAGAAAACTCCATGGGAGTTTTGTCTTAATCACTGTTGGCTAGATCTACATTACTAGGAACTTGTCCTGGAATAGGAACATATGCTTTTTTTCACTGAGTTGGGGGGTTCTGGAGATAGACCCTATGTCCTCACACACACATCAGGAACTTACAAGCCAATCAACAATATACACTGAAAATTCCCATGGGTAGAAAGTTATCATATCATTATTTTAGGCCAGTGATTGGTATATAAGGGTACCCCACAAAGGAGAGGCACCTCTCTGCTACCATGACAACACTTTACCTAGAAAAAGGGAACCCTAAGGGGAAGAAGAAAAATAGATGTTATCAGTTCTATAGACACACAAAGTTTAGACTACTTTTTTGTTTTGTTTTGACAGTGAATGGTTTATTACTGTGTGGACATAATGTACACTGCGTAGACAGACTGTTAACACCACGGTAGACTACATTCTCAAAAATTTTTTTGAGATATAATGGACACTCAATACACAGCACACCTTTGGCAAGCTTACACATCTGTGTATACCTATTAAAATATCATTGAAAGCAATCCATCCACGACTTTCAGAGATTCCTTGCATCTGCTTTAAATAGTTATTATCCTTCTCTGCCATTCTTACTTCCCCTATTCTGAAACAACCACTGATATGCTTTCTGTTAATATGGAATAGTGTGTGATTTCCAGAATATTGCATACACTTATTTATGACTTTTGTATAGATCATTTCAGAATAATTATTGTGATTTCTTTCATTCATGTTACTTATATATCAAGTTTATTCTTTCTCATTGCTGAGTAGTATTATATTGTACAGTGTGTTAATCACCACAAACTTGGGGCTCTAAGACAATAGAAATTTATCCTCTTATGGTTATGGGGGTCCTAAGTGTGAAATCAAGGTGTCAGCGGGCTGTTTCCTCCTAAGGCACCATGGGAGAGCCAGTTCCCTGTCTCTCTCAGCTTTTGATGGCTGATCCAATTCTTGTGGCTCCTTGGCTCATAGAAGCACCACTCCGCTTCCTCCAGTCTTTACATAAATTTCCCTGATGTGTGTCTTCTGTTCTCTTATTAAAACACTTGCCATTTTCACTTGAGAACCTTAATCACACTTGAATTAGATCATTTTCCCAAATCCAAATTTACAAAGTCAGAGAGGATATATATTGTTTGAGGAGCCACCATTCTCCCTTCTGCATGCCTATGATGAGCGTCTTGGCTATTTCATCTGGATCTACTGCAAATAAAACTGCCTAGAATAGTCATGCATAGATTTTTGTATGGACAAATACTTTCTTTTGGGTAAATACTTAGGAATGGAATTGGCTGAGTCATATATGGTAGAGGTTATGTATTTAGAATATTAATAGACTATCAATTTTCCAAAGATGTCTCACTATTTTCCATTCCTCTTCCCAGTGTATGAGATTTCAGGTTTCTCTGTCCTCCCCGTCACTGGCATAGTCATTCTTTCTTAACATTAGACATTCTGGTATGTGTGGAATAATACCTCCTTGTAGTTTTAGTTTGTATTTTCCAATTGACCCCATTTTGTGTGCTTCATTTTTTATGATTTATGTCATGTGTGCATGTGTATGTGTGATGTGTATGTATGGTGATGTGTATGTATGGGTTTCGTGTATGTATGTGTGATGTGTATGAATATGCGGTGTGTATGTATGTGTGATGTGTATGTATGGGTTTTGTGTATGTATAGTGATGTATATGTATGTGTGATGTGTATGAATGTTTGATGTGTATGTATGGGTGTTGTGTATGTATAGGTGATGTGTATGTATGGGTGTATGGGTGCCACTCAGTGCATGTTGAGGTCAGAGAACAACTATTTTTCTCTTCTCCTTCCATTTTTCTTTTGAGACAAGCTCTTTCTCATTTTGCCAATGCTGCCTGCAAGCTTGTGGATTCTCTGGGCTCTGGCTCCCAATGTCATAGGCAAGATTAGCCCTCAGCTTTACATGAACACTGAGGAGGATTGAACTCGGGTTGGAAGGCTTGCAAGCAAATACCTTTAACCACTGAGCAATCTCCCCAGCCCCACACGTGCTCACTTTCTATCTATGTATCTGTTTTGATATTGTGTCAGCACAAACATTTATGCCATTTAATAATTGGTTTTTATATTCTGTAATTATATTTTGGGTATTCTTTATTGCTTTATTGTAAATGTGAATTATATATGTTTCTAGTTTTTAGAGAGAGGAACAAAATTTAACTTTAATAGTTCAATTAATCAGGTTTTTCTTTGAAAAGATCTCTCTAGATCTCAATCTGATGTCACTTCTCTTCTTCCTAAAGAATTTTTCTCATATTGTTGACCTTCTGGTAATGAATTCTCTCACCTCTATGGTTAAAAAAATATTGCTTTCAAAGTTTCATTTCATTAAATTTAAATTTTAAGTCAGCCCGCTTTTCTTTATCATTTTGCTTTAACATTTACTCATGCTGCAAAATTAGAAATGGTACGTGTCTAGAACAAGCAATGTTAGAGGAATCTCAGCTTGACTTCGCTGCTGCTCTCCTGCCTCATTCTTAGCTAACCTGATAAGAGACAAGAAATAGAAGGAATACGATTAGGAAAGGAAAAAGTCAAAGTACTTCTATTTTAAGAAGACATGATCTTACCTTACAAACTCGACCAGGAAGATCTTAGACTTGATTCACACTTCCAGCTACATTGCAAGATGCAAAATGAACTTACAAAAGTTATCAGCCACCTTTCTATCTGCCAACAACAAATGCAGCAAGAAAGAAAACAGGGGAAAAGCCCATTCACAAGAGTGCTAAAATACCTAGAAATGAACCTAGTCAAGGATGGTAAAGCCATCTATAATGAAAACTTTAATATGCTATAGAAGGAAATCAAAGAAGATGCCAGAAAATGGAAACAGCTTCCATGCTTGAGGATTGACAGGACTGATCTTGTGAAGATGGTTGTATTATTGAGAATGCTCAAGAATTTCAATGCAATCCATGTAAAGTTTCCAATGCTATTCTTCATGGAACTGGTAAAAAACAACAATCCTAAAAATCATATGGAAACACGAGGTAAAGAACAATGATGGAAGTGTCATACCTAAGTTCCCTTTATGTTACAGAGCCATAGTAACATGGTAGTATCATGGCAACAGACACATAGGCCAATGATCTAGAAGAGAGGACCCAGTAATGAGCCTTCACAGCTGCAGACGCCTGACTTTTGACAACGATGCCAGAAATTACATCGAAGAAAAGATAGCCTCTTTGACAAATGGTGTTTGGAAAGTTGGATATCCGTATGTAGCAAAATGTCACTAGATCCCCAACTCTCAGAGATCAACACAAATGAATAAAAAACCTTAAGACCTGAAACTTTGAAACTGTTAGAGGAAAACCTAGGCAAAAATACTTCAAGATATATGAAAGAAGTTTCTGAAAAAGACTCCAATAGCACAGGAAGTAATTCCAAGAAGGAAGAAGTGGGATTGTGTGAGATTAAAAGGCTTATGCTCAGCAGAGGAAATACTAATCAGAGTGAGGAGATGGTCTACATAGTGGGAGAAAAATGTTTGCCAAATATACCTCTGACAGGGGATTGTAGCTAGAATATATAAAGAAATGCAAAAGTTGAATACTTTTCCCTCCATCATCCAATCAATAAATGGGCTAATGAACTGAAGAGATAGTTCTCAAAAGAAGAACTATAACTGCTCAATAAATATTTGAAAGTGTTTAGTATCCTCAACCATCAGAAAAATGCAAATTAAAACTATCGTGAGATCCCACCTCATAGCAGTCAGGACGGCTGTTATCAAGAAAACAAATGACAACAAATGCTGGTGAGGCCATGGGAGAAGGAGAACCCTTATGTACTCCTGGTGGGAATGGAAGCTTGTGCAGCCATCATGGAACTCATGAAGTTCCTCAGAAAAACAAGAGTCATCATATGATCCAGTTACACTATTCCTGGGCATCTACTTGAAGGAATCTTAGCTACCACAAGGATACTTGCACTTCACATTTATTGCTCACTACCTAGATCCCCATCAAAGATGGGTAGAGAAGAAAATGTGGCACATCTGTCTATGTACAATAGAATTTTGTTCAGCAGTAATGAAGAATAAAACTATGACATTTCAGTAAGATGGATGGAACTAGAGACCAAACTTTCTCTCATATACAGAATATGGATTTAAATGTGTGTGTGTGTGTGTGTGTGTGTGTGTGTGTGTGTGTGTGTGTGAGAGAGAGAGAGAGAGAGAGAGAGAGAGAGAGAGAGAGAGAGGAAAGGAAACACTAAGGATGGAAGAGGTGGAAGAGTATGGAGGGGTGAGGACAGAAAAAGAAAGGATAATGGAAATCAAGTGACCAAAAGCAGGATTCTTTGTGGAGAGGAAGGGAACTTGGTAGATAGAGTAGGGGTGGGGAGGAAAGTGGGGGAGGAGAAGGAATAAGAACAAAGTATAATGACATAGATGTATGAAAATGTCATAGTGAAGCCCTTACTTTGTGTGAAAAAATTTTTAAATTAATTTAAAGAGTGAGGCCTTGGGATCCTGTCCACCCCCTCAATGTCTTGGGCTTGGATAATTAGCTAGTCAGGCCTACATTTCTCAAGCCCTGCTTCTTCAACGATTATTAGAAGATTATTTTTGCCTTTTGGAATAATTTTGCCTGTGGCGAGTGTTTTTGTATGTCGGAGGCCTTAGGCCATCACATATCTGCCAATTTGGCCAGATAAATTCATGTTCATGGTGAATGCCTGCTTTTGATGTGGATGGGGCTTTAGTGCTGAGGTTATTCATCTATGCAGGCCTATGTTGACTCATGTATAGGTCAGCTTCCTTGCATGTTGTCACATGTCATCATTGGGAGTACCCTTGTGTGACTCTACTGGGAGAGAGGACCTGGGGCCTTATCTGGCTTCTCCTGGGCTCTGCTTCCTGTGCCTTCCCCTCATGTTGATTTTGACCTGTGCTCCTTCCCTATAATAAACTCCAGCCACAACTATGGCATCTTCTTGGTCATGGAACTTTTCAGCAAATCATTTATCTTGAGGGTTTGTGATAGTTTTGAGTAAATGTCCCCCAATAGAATTTATTATAATTGTGTTTATTAAATTGTAAATTGTCTCCAGTCAGTTCTGGCTGGAGGAGGTATGTCACCTTTGCCAGATCCTAGGGTTCAGCCCTAAGGTGTTTCTGGGGTGGGTCTGGAATTCTAGCTATACATATGCAAAAAGCAGTCTGAGCTCAAGCCTGGAGTTCCTCTTGTTTACTAGTTTAGAATGTGCTTGCTTGCTTGAGGTGCTAGTGATGGTTTTTCTCTCTGCTTGGATCTATGAAAGGGGGCCAGCCTTTTTCCTTAACTTCCCCTGGATCTGTTAGTTTCAATAAATACTTTCCTCCCCAAAATTGTGCCTGGTTTGGAGATTCATCCCAGCAATGTGTGGCTGACTACGACAGGGTTCTCTTGGAGAGCCAGGACACAACCCTCCAATCTCAGTGGCTTAAGACTGGAAAAGTTTATTTATTTTGTGTCCTCATTGCATATCTTTTAGACAGGCCCGAGGAAACAGGTGTTCTCTGCCTTTCTTACTCATGTGATCAGGCTGACAGAGCTTTCTTTTTAAGGCCCCATTAACTGGTGAGATAGAAAAATAGAAACATGGTGAGTTAAACATTATTTTTAAAACTCCTGCCTTAACACTGGACCATAAGAATAAAAATAGATTTGTATCACTCACCTTGCACAAAAATAAATTGAAAATAGATTAAAAAATCCCAATTTAAAACCTGAAATGCTCAAACTGCTAGAGGAAAACACTTCAGTGTATAGAATAGGCAAGTGCTTTCTGAATCAATCCTCAGTAAACTGGGCATGATGACTCACACCTTCAATCCCAGAACTCAGGATGCTGAGGTAAGATAATCACTGTGAGTTCAAGGCCAACCTGTGCCACAGAGTGAGTTCCAGGTCAGCCAGAGCTAGAGTAAGCCTCCAACTCTTCAAATCTCAAGAACCCCAATAACACAGGAAATAGCCTCAAGAAATGATGAATGGTATTACATGAACATTTTAAAAAAAGCTTCATGGCAAAATAAATTATAAACAGAGCCTACGAAATGGGAGGAAATCTCTTGTAGCTATACTTCAGACATGAGGTCAATATCTATAATATATTTTTAAAACTGAAAAAATTAAACCCCCAACTCCCCAAACTACCTATCAACAAATGGGTCAATGAACTCAAAAGAAGAAATACAAATGGCTAATAATATATTTAAATACGTTCAACATTCTTAGCCAGAAGGAAATCACAAATTAACACCAGAATCTCACCCCAGTGGCTATGATCAAGCAGACAAATAACAAATGATGGTGAGGGCATGGGGAGAAAGGGACCTTTACTAACTGGTGGTGGGAGTGAAAACTGGTGTAGCCATTGTGGAAATCAATGTGGTGGTTTCTCAAAAAACTAGAAATCAACCTGCCATATTATCCAGCTATCCTGTGGTAAGGGCCCTTCCAGAACAGAGGAGATAGCTATGTGTCTGATGCATGTGAACAGCCTTGAAGGCCATCAAGGGGAACAAGGAACATGTGCAGCTGGCTGGTAAGCCTCTCCAGCCACCTTCCCCCGCCTCCCTGCTAACCCTGTCCTGCCTAGAGATAGAAGTAACCAGTCATGTATCACCGAATATGATCAACATTCCTGTATGTTGTTCTTTACTATAAAAACCCTAGATACCTTAAATCAGGGCTCAGGCTCTTTGGGAGGTGACTCTGCCTGAGGCTTAGCCAGCTAGTAAAGCTGTTTCTGGTGATCTCGGTGTCTTGGTCTTTACTCTCTTGCTTCATGTCCATTTTTGCGCTTGTACCCAAAAGACTCTATAATTATCACAGATAGACTTGCACACCCCTATTTATTGCTGCTCTATTCACAACAGCAAGGGAATGGAATCAGCCCAGGTGTCCATCAACAGATGAATGGATAATGAAAATGTGGTATGTATACACAGTGGAATTTTACTCAGCCATAAAAATGTGAAATTATGGGCTGGAGCAATTATGGATTGCTCTCAGTGGTTAAGGTGCTTGCCTGAAGAGCCTAATGACCTGAGTTCAATTCCCCAGTACCCACATAAAGCCAGATGCACAAAGTGGCTTGTGTATCTGGAGTTTGTTTGCAGTGGCTGGTGGCCTTGGTGTACCCATTCTCTGTCTCTTTTCTCTCTATTTCTCTCTGCCTGCAAATAAGTAAGTAAATAAACATTTAAAAAAATATGAAATTATGAAGATGGACAGAACTCGAAATTGTTCTGTTAAATGAAATAAGCCAGACTCAGAAAGACCAATACCACATGTTTTTAACACACATGAGGCTCTGAATTCTAATGTTCATATATGTGTATGAGGATATTAGAGCATATATGGGAAGTGAATGTAGAGAGGGGGAAAGAGGCTATAAGGGAGGGTAATAGACCACATGTGATCTAAATTAAACAGGGGTACTGGGAATTGAAGAGTTTAAGCAGGAAGAGAAGCAGGAACATGAAGAAGAGGAGGGGGCCAGTTAGGGATCAGCCAAAACTAGGAATGTATGAAATGTTACTTTGTATATTAAATATAAAATAAAAATCTCTTGCCTTGACCTGTACATCACCTCCACCTACTTTCTGTAGGTCCAAATAAGATATAGAGCATCCATTGAGGGGACCGACAAGTTCTGCCCTCCCTTGAGCTAAAACAGAAAACTTCAAAATTGGTAGATAGCATTAGTGGTTATCACAACTCTGGCACAATATAGAAGTCCTGGCTTAAGACTTCTACCATTTAGAGAGCAAGATCTAAAGAAGCAGAAAAAAAGAATTAAGAGGCACAAAGAAACCAGGAAAATGCAATTTCATTGTGTTCAAGCAAAAACGAAATCAAGGAGACAGTAACTATTTTTTAAAATTTTTTCTTTATTATCCATAATTAGATACATTGAATGAGCAAGTAATGAGTTGGTATCCCCAATTCCCCAATTTCACTCTTCCCTGTCCCCAATCAGCTGGGTATCCTCCGTGGGTAGTCTGGATCAGTCCATGTGGTAGGGTGTTATGGGAAGCCTAGGAGTCACCCTGGTTCCACCCCCACCCTTTGTATGTTGTAACTATTAATCAAGAAGATTTTGGTACAGAAGTATATGTATTTCCAGAAAGGTAGTAGAGAGGGGTGCCAGCTTACAGGAGGATGTAAAGGTCAAAAAGAATTCATGGCCAAGACATAATGTCAGCAAAATTGGACATGCTTTTGAAAGTTTAGTAACAAAAATAAAAAATTTGGTAAGTTTTATTAAAATCTCTGAAAATGGAAGTAAGCAGGGCAGGGCCACAGGACTCTAACAGATGAGATGTCTGATTTCAAAAATGGAAGTAAAATATTTACAGGTTAGTGAAGATCCAAGGTACATGAGAATCATTTCAGTCTTTCTAAAGTATCACCAAGCTGAGGGATGGGATTTTATAAAAACAACAACACAAAAGAACAAAAACCTATTAAGGTGTCCTTTGTGGAGCGGGTGGAGGGTGTCAGAGATCAGACAATAATGACCAGAGATCAGGAGGTTGATGACAATATTAATCAGTCACATAAACATTTATTAAGCTCCTGCTCTCCAGGATTGAATTGGGACTCCAGTAACTGGAGTAGGGTGCCTGTCATGAGAAGTGTCTAGTGAGCACTAATGCTTGGCGGGCAATGACTACAGGTCAGGATGGAGGTCAATGGCACACTGGCTGTTACAACAGAACAGCAGTAGTAAGTATGCTTGCGTATATATGCGTAGGAGGAGCCTGTCTTGCCTCTCCAACAATAAAATCCCACAGATGTCTAAATGTATAGCTCAGGACTTCCTTCTAATCTTTCTTCTATCACAGTCAATAAATATTCTTTAAATCCAGAATATTCTCCCAGCTAGCTTGGGAAGAATTTCAGAGTGAGCCTAAAACCAGTCTATAGAGATAATTGGCATTTCAGGCAGAAGCTCACTAAGAAAGCCCCCAGGGCACCTTTCCCTTTTTTGGCATTTCTGATACTTCTGCTGAGAGGAAGGTGAAGACGATGTGGGCATCAGGCCAATTTCTTTGGAAGTCTCTAGGTAAGAAAAGATAAAGCACAGATTCTCCTTGTCCTCAGCAACTGCTCCTGGGCTCACACTGGGGAACAGCTTCTACACACTTCCCCGAGCTCAGCTTCCTGGGATCTGCTGGGGCCTGAAGAGACGAGCTGGATTTACAGTAACAAGACCCCAAGACACCTGGCCAGAGTCTCACTCCCAAGTCCTCCTCCTTTGGTTAATGATGCTCGGAGGGACCACAGTTGTTTCTAGTCACTGTGACTGGAGAGAATCACCACCAAAAGGAACAGAGGGGCTCATGGCCTTCTGAGGCATATCTGCCTAGCCCACCACAGAGAGGCTCACGAGAGCCATCCGATTCGTAGTTCAACGTCCCATCCTTCAAAACTTCTGACAGCGTGGTCCCTGTAGCATCAGCACCATCCAGGAGGTTGCTAGGGAGCCTTTCAATCCTCGACCACCAGGGTAAAGCCCTGTTAGCTGAGTCCCAGCCCCAGGCTCTCAGGATGAACCTGAGAATCTGCCTTTCTAGGTGCTGATAATTCCAGTGCTGCATTTGTTTTTGTTTTGTGTTACCAAACACAGTGTAGGCTTGGGCAGAACAAATGATCTGTTCAAAGACCTGGACAGAAACTATTCTTTTACACTCATTTGGCACCAAGCTTATAGCCTTTGAGTATGACTCCGATTGCTTCTCACCTCAAGTTCTGGGTATCAAATTCTATTTCATTTCAGTCTACAGAATGCTTATTTTCTGCTTGGGACATGATCAAAAGTGGCTGCATCCTTCCTAGTAAGAGAGGCACATAGGTATCACCCTCAATGTATGACGTAAGAGTAACAAACAATCAAGAGAATGAAGATTTTGATAATAGAATCAAATCCAAACACTAGGCACGCCATTGAAGATGGCTTGCATTGGAGGCTGATCGTCTTGATGATAATAACACACTTCCCTTGGTTCTGAGATGCACATTTTCCCAATTTCAGTGTTTCTGTACTCAGATCCATCTTATCATTGATATGTGCTTTTAATGTGATTTGTTCTGCCTGAGAAAAGAAAAAACTACCAATTAATATAGTTAACTTTTTTTCAGCTGATGGAAAATAAGAGGGAAATATTAACACAGGCTAGCCAATATGCTATGCAGCATGCTTGTCTCAACCAGGGACATGGAATTACTATCAAAGCCATTCTGTAGACATGGAGTGAGGGAAAGAGAAATAGGCTGCCCAAAGCCACACGCAGGATGAGGGACAGAGTTGGGATTCAAATTCCAACCTGTTTGACTTTAGTGTCCATGCTGGTAATCCCAAATGCAGTACATTCATGTCTCCCCCTGCCCTCATTAAACCGTGGCTTCTTCTTGGAAGATTCTTCTCTTGTCCATATAACACATGCTTATCTAGATAAGGGTCAAACAGCTCTCCTATAAAAATGTTCTTCAACATCTCACACAGAATCAATTATTCCTCTGAACTCCCACAATGATTTTGTCACACTGGTGGAAAATAACTCATGACACTATGTTACTGTTGTCAGTATAACTGCCTTAGTCATCGAATGGCAAGTGTATTTTAAACAGAACCTCTTTCTCATTCATCTCTAAAAGGTGTTTGCTCACAAAGTCGGCTGGCCTGAGTTCAGTTCCCCAGTCACCCATATAGAGTCTGATGCAAAAGGTTGTGCAAGTGACTGACATTTTGTTTGCAGTGGCAAGAGATCTTGGCATGTGCACACACACAGCATGCAAATGAATTAAAAACATTTAAGATAGGGACTGGAGAGATAGCTCAGTGGTTAATGAACTTGTCTGCAAAGCCTAATGACCTGGGTTTGGTTCCCCAGCACCCATGTAAAGCCAGATACACAAAGAGGTGCAGGCATCTGGAGCTTGTTTGCAGCAGCTGGAGGCCCTGGCGTGCCCATTCTCTGTCTATCTCTCTTCTAGCTTTTTCTACTTACAAATAAGTAAATAAATAATATTTTTTAAAATTTTAAGACATAATAAAAACCAAAATATTATTTATTGAGTGAAAACTAACAGAATATTAGCTAAGGGTTTTGTGTGCTTTACAATTGTGAAAAGAAATAAGGTAAAGCACATACAATGTGGTCCGTGATAGGAGCTCTATCATTAAGAAAAATTTAAATTATCATTTCAATGTTGTACATATTCACTGGGTTACTTATTGTGATTGTCACTATTCTATAAATAAGGAAACAAGAGTAAAATGCTAAGTAGCTTATATACAGCTAGACAGTAAGTGGAAAATTATACATAAAATCTTACTTCATGTATATTCTAAATTTTGCACAGTACGTGGAGAGCAGAGCCTGTGGTTGGCTCAGTGTAAGCATCTGTCAGTCTTCTTGCAAATCACTCGTTAGCTATTCACAATTCTGTTGCATTTTTCAAAACTCATTTATTGTTAAGCACTTTCTTTTATTCAAGTCTTTTTCCCAGTCTCTCTGTGCCAGACTTGGAAAACCTGAAACAAAATTCTCTAGTTGTGTCCAACTGCACACATCTCTCTAAGATTGATGACAGTGTTTCCTGTGTCCAAGCCATGGCTTCTGTGACACTGCTGTCAAAACTGATTTAAGCCAGGCGTGGTGGCGCATGCCTTTAATCCCAGCACTCGGGAGGCAGAGGTAGGAGGATTGCCATTAGTTCAAGGCCACCCTGAGACTACATAGTGAATTCTAGATCAGCCTGGACTAGAGCGAGACCCTACCTCGAAAAACAAACAAGCAAACAAAAAAACTGATTTGAATGAGAAACTTGAAATAGTGGGGACTTGCCATTCTGGAAGTGAGCCATAAGGAGGTGTAGGGTCCTAGCCATGAGGTCCAAAGGAGCCAAGGTATTTACTCTCTGGTTCCAGATTCATAACCTTGAGTCGTGCCTATTTCAGTGACTAGTTATAATCGTTTCACTATGCTGTATTGACATTGTTAAAAGGGAATAATTTAAGTCTCAAAAGGGAAGTCAATAAAGCTCACCCACCATGACTCAGATAACTCAGTGGAAGAGGGGGCAGAAAGATTGTAAGAGCCATGGTGGGGGGGAATATCCAGAGACATTGCCCTGCTCAGCAACAACACACTAAGGGAGGGGGGAACCTGGCTACCTTTTGTACAATTCATACCCTCCTACCCCATGGACAAATCCAGTATGCCCACCAGGGAGAGTCCCCAGTGGGTTGAGGACAGGGAGGAGGGAAATGGGGGCACCACCACAAGATTTGCTCATAGTGTATCTAATTATTGACAATAAAGATATTTTTAAAACAGGAAGTCAAGAAATAATTTTGCATTTCCCTTAGTTTTTATTTTAATTACCTTTCATCTTATGTAGCACTAGAGGAAGAGGGAAAGGATACAGAAGGAGGAGGAATGAGAGAAAGCAGTTTGCAGTTGTCGGTCTGCCTATTCAGCGTGGAGGTTGTGATAGTCCTTATCCTGTGCCTATGTTAAGGGAAACAGCTCTGCAAACTGACTGCCCTATGGTAACTTAGAGAGCCCTGCTTTACTTCTCAACCATGACAGGGCTCCCTGACCTCCTAGCATATCGCGCACCAGAGTTAGGGAGCGTTCAGTCCAAGTAATCCAAATCAAAAGAACAGAGTAAAATATCACCCTATTTCCCTCAAATGAGCTGAAAATGGTTACATGCACATCTGTATGGATAGGTACATAGATACAGATGTATGATATTTCACTTATTTTTCATATACATAATGCGTGTGTGAAATAGGTACTATGAAGAATATTTTAGATGTAAATAAACTTGAGAATAGACCCTGGCCCTTTAATGCTCTTTAAATCTCCAGCTGTGAGGCTTTGGGCAAATTACCCATTTTCTTTAATCTTCAATACACACACACACACACACACACACACACACACACACACACACGATCACTGTTGGAAGTGATCATTTCTCTCCACTCCTCTAGTTTTAAAGTGGTTGGATTGAAATCATTAATGCAAGGCTTTTAAAATTCAATCCTCACAAAATAATTTGTGTCCAGTTAGTAATAATTTAGGTGGAAAATGTGAACTCAAAAGAAACAAAAATCATTAAATAAAATACAACACATATTTTTGTCTTTTCAAAAAATATTGATTCATTATAAAAGTCTTGCTAAGTGGAAATAGTAGAGTTTTCTTAATATACTAGAGTAATTTCAAAGTCTATAGTAAAATTTTGCTGAAAGAATGCATCTTAGAAGTTTTATATTTAGTTAAAATATGAATAGGCACTTTGACCTCTATGAGTAAGTATTGGATTGAAAAGCCCGCTTGATGCCTCAAAACAAGGAAGTAAAGGAATTTAAAGTTAGTAATTGGAAAGGAAGAGAAAGGGGAAGATAGGCTTGACTACATAGAAAAAAACTATAGAATCTTCAGATACACAAAAATATTGAAATTCATTATGGTCCAATCTTCTTTAAAAAGTGCATGAAGTATGGTATAATTGCTAAAAAAAACTATTTAGAAGAAAATGACTATTTCCATATGTATCAGCCTGGATGTATAGAATATGTTGAATGAAACAGAAACTAATCTCAGATGTTAAACATTTAATACTAAGGTCTCAGGGTTTATTGAGCTGGGACCGGTCCTGGGACATATTCCCTAAGCCACCAGCAGTAGGGCCAGATAGCATTTGGAAAATTGTCTGCTGCACATACAGGGCTGGGTGTTTCATAATAAAAATTGGGGCTGAACAAGTGTAAATTGCTTACCTAGAACCTAGGCTGGCTGGCGGTAGATGGGTTGGTGGGGAGGCAGGATGAGCTGAGTCCTGAGATAGGAGGATGAGCCATAAAGAGCAGTTTTTGCTGCTTCTTGATTGGTTCCAAAAGCAGAACATGCCTGGTCTTAATGGGCATGCAGGAAAGTGTGGGACAGTTTTTGTTTTGGATTTTGCTTAAGGCTGTGAGTTTAAGTGGCTTCTTTTATCTCTTTCCTCCCTACATTCCCTGGTCTGTAACTTAATTTAGGACATTTCAGAATTCTCCTGAGAAGAATGTCACAGATAGTGAGAGACATTTATTTAAAGCTTCAAAACATTGGCATATATGTAATAAAAATACACAAACATGCATCAGGAAGTGATGCGGTGTTTTGTTAGGGCTGTCAGAAATGACCGTGAGTTTAATCACAGGAAGCAAGCCCGGCTGACAGTCTCATGGTTCTGGAGATTGGGAGTTCAGGAGCTGAGTGCTTGGGGAGGGTCCTTGGCTTGGAGTCTCACCAGGCTGGAGTCAGGGTGTCTGCAGATACTGGTTTGGAAGCCACATCCAAGCTCAGACCGAAGGCTGGATTTTGTTTCTTTGAGTTGTAGCACTGAGGTCGCAGTTTCCTTTCTAGAGGTCAGTGGGGCTGGCTATGGCTCCTAGGAGTTGTTGGAACCTACTTCAGCCAGTGACAATGCTCCCCTCACACTTGAAGGTTCTCTGCTTCTAAATGGCTTGTGTCACTAGATCAGGCTAACCTGGATATTCCAGAAAATCTGTTTTGAGGGCTGTAATCTTAATGTCTTCTGCTAAGTAACCTGTCTCATGTAAGGTAGTATATTCACAGGTTTAAGGGATTAAGGCAGGAGCATCTTTGGGGACGGCATTCAGCCTTCTGACTGTAGGTTGGGTTATCCAAGGGTGGGGTAGAGAGGAGGGAAGGGGCAAGAGGGAGGGATTAAGCAATGTGTAAAGAAGCCTTCAAAATAAAAATTGCCCATTTTTGGAAAATTATCTGAAGCAAATACAGGAAATGTATAATAAATGGCAAAATGTATACTTTATCACATCATAACAAAATCACTGTCAGAAGTTCTTAAATATTCAAAATGCAGCAAGAGAATATAAAGGTGAATTAACCTCAGAGAAAGTAAAATTAAACTACTAACTGACTTCTCAGGAGAAACGGTAGACTAGCAAGGAAATAACAGTGATATCTTCAAGATTTTAATAAAAGTTTCCCCATTGGGATTCTGTGTCCATGTATCAAATTATCACACTAGGCTGAGGTGTGGCTTAGTGGTAGAACACATGTTTAAAATTATCACACCATAACCCATGAATATTCACAATTAAAATAATACTGATAAAAATGGAATAATATAGAGACTTAGAAAATAAAAGTGAAATACATCACTCGAAGATTTGCACTAAATAAAAGTTTTAAGTGAATCATTCAAGAAGAAAGAAAATGCTCACCGAGGGGAGTTAGTTTTTCCATTAAAACTTCTTCAACTTGGTCTAATTAGCGTCCAAGTTTCCCCTGAAATAGAACTTTAGCTCTCAATCTTTCCAGTTTTACAGGCAGAAATAATCTTTGACCATATAATGATGTTTAATATATAGAGGTTAATACATATAGTAATTATGTTTTTAGTGGAGATAGTAACATAACATTAATAAGATGAAGAGAAACTGTGAGTTGTTTAGCTTCAATGAGGATTCCTAGAGGAATCATTTAATGACCATTTTCAGTTAAAGAGCATAGTTTGCTCCAGGCTGAGCTTTCTATCAATCAGGAGACACAGCTGTCCCCTGGGCTTTGAGGTCATTGCTTGCCTGTCCCATTGGTCACCAGAATCCAGCAGTGCTTCTAAAGGGCTGGACCCAAGCCTCCTTTGTAGGAAGGTACTCTCAGCAGTTTATTAACAATCAGAGATGGTTGGGTAATTGTGCTAGGAGGGAATATGGGAAACTTTGCTGTGATACTTAAGAATTTGATGTTTTGAAATTCTCCTTTTCTTTGTAGTTAAAAGGGATCATTAAGGGACATGAGTAAAAATGCTGTCAAAGTTCAGAAAAGCTTTCCAAAGTCTTTATTTGAAAGACCGTTTTTCTTTAGGGACAAAAGATCTTATACAGCAAGAACAACGTCATTGCTAAGATTGGGTAACTGTGGTTCATCCTCTCTCTTGTGAACTCCAAACTGAGTCAGCAAAACAGGACTAATCTCCACTGGGATGGACAGAGCACGGTAATGTTTTCCCTCTGTCCTCTGATGGCTGCTCTCCGTTTCTCTGCTTTCTGTCACTTTCTGTCTTTTCCTGTCAGTCCTCTTGGCATTTCCTTCCTGGGCCAGCAGCAGCGCCTTTCTCTGGGAGAGGCTTTGCCTTTGTTACCTAAGAGGCTTTGGTTGAACCTCAAGATAACTTCTCTTCCTCTTCTTGGGAAAATCAAACACAGATTGGGGGCGAAAGGAGAGATGCCTATGACTCTTTGGCACCTCTGTTTTCAGCATCAGATTCAATTTAGCAAATCTTTACAGTCTTCCAAGGTAGTCATTTGGGGCTTCCATTTTACATATGAGATAATTGAGACAAGATCCTTTAGCTACATCTTAATATATTCCTAGTGTCTGGTGCTGAATGTTCACACACATGATGTGAAAAACTGGGAAGTTTGGGGAGGCTAAAGGCAGAAGGGTATCTATCTACCAGAGAAGACGAGGCCCCCCACGGTAGATCTATAGAAACAAGATCCAGAAAGTGGCCATATATTTAACTATGGTTAGATGATGAGGCAGGTGGCACTACAGAGCAGGGCGAGAAACACAGCTGTGGAGCAAGGCTTTCCAGTTCACAGATGGTTTCCCTCCACGACCTTCACTCCATCTGCCTTAATGCAAGTGGTGGGTGTGCAAGCCATGGGTGTGCAAGGCCCCCAGCTGGTTCCTAATCAGGTCTGAGCTCTCTAGCAGTAAAATAGGACGCCCTCCTCCTGAGTCATTGGATTCTCATTCACTCAGCAGTGTGTTGCTTTCATTTTTTAAAAAATATTTTGTTTATTCATTTTCAAGCAGAGATACAGAGAGAGAGAGAGAGAGAGAGAGAGAGAGAGAGAGAGAGAGAGAGAGAGAGAGAGAGAGAGAATATACAGGGCCATCACCTGGGGAATTGAACCCAGGGCCTTAGGCACTCGAGGCAAGTGCCTTAACCGCTGAGCCATCTCTCCAGCCCCATTGCTTTCATTTTTATGTGGTGCATTTTGAGCAATGCTTTGGGCCATTCACAGAGCTAGATACTTTTGTATGTCTCACTCTGAAAATGTTCCTCTCAGGTAGATTTTATTGTTTGGAAAAGATCACTCAGCTAACTACAAGA
This sequence comes from Zapus hudsonius, assembly GCA_004024765.1. NCBI lineage: Eukaryota > Metazoa > Chordata > Mammalia > Rodentia > Dipodidae > Zapus > Zapus hudsonius. The sequence goes on along the minus strand of PVHP010009737.1, from coordinate 5,794 downwards.
ACCAAATCCCAGCTTTCTCTGAGCTCTTTCCACACGAGATTTGGATGCAGAGTCTGACTAAACCAAGAACAGTGAAATTGCAGCAGCTCTATTCATTTTTGTGAACCTTCACAAAATGGTTACACAGCATGCTCACCTGTGGGGGAGTCTGTCCCTTTGCAGGGCACAATTTCTAAGTTCTTGAAAATGTCCTCGTAAAAATTTAACTCTTTGGCCTTTCTTCCTTCCTTCCTTCCTTCCTTCCTTCCTTTCTTTTTCTTCTTTTTTTCTTTTTCTTCTTTCTTGGTTTTTTGAGGTAGGGTCTCGCTCTAGCCCAGGCTGACCTGGAATTCACTATGTAGTCTCAGGGTGGCCTTGAACTCACAGCGATCCTCCTACCTCTGCCTCCTGAGTGCTAGGATTAAAGGCGTGTGCCACCACACCCGGCTGGCCTTTATTTCTAAAGGAGAACATTTCCCCATTGTTAAAAAAATTTCTGTTGTTAGTGAGATTCTATTCTTGGGATGGTATTAGCTTAGTTATGCTCAGAGAAAGGTGGAAGGAGATAAACTCCTTGTCTAAACTTTTTCATATAAAATGCTATATAATTGTTATACACAGCCTGGTAGACATTGCTATTGCCTACTCAGTCTATCTTTACCATTTTCCAGAAACTAAACTCTACTTGTTCAAGATGGGTCTGGAGAAACTTCCTAAGTCCTCGCTATCAACCCTGGTTGTTATTCACTCCTTCCTGACCCAGTGCCTGGTGCAAGAATAATTCCACTCTAGTGACTTCAGGAAGTTTATCATTTCTAAACATGATAAAAGGCTTGCTTACAAAGCCTGCTGGCTTAGGTTCAATTTCCCACCCACACATGTAAGCCAAACTTGAAAAGCAGTGCAAACATCTGGTGTTCATTTGCAGTGGTAAGAGATTCTGGTGTGCCCATACTCACATGTGCACAAATGAAGGAATGAATAAGTAAATAAATAAAGAGGGTTGAACACATAAAGTTTTGCTAGGCATAAGATGAGGCTTCACTCGATTTATCTCTTACATTCAAAGAACTTTCCGAAGGCAATGAGGAACCACACCACGATCCCCGAGTTCATCCTCCTGGGGCTGTCTGCTGACCCCCACATCCAGGCTCTGCTCTTTGTCCTCTTCCTGATGGTTTACCTTCTGACCATGGTGGGGAACCTGATGATGCTGCTGGTGGTAAGGCTTGATCCCCACCTTGACACACCCATGTACTTCTTCTTGGGACAGTTGTCTTTCCTGGACCTCTGTCATTCCTCTGTCACCGTGCCTAAACTGCTGGAGAACCTCTTGTCTGAAAAGAAAACCATCTCTTTGGAGGGCTGCCTGGCTCAGGTCTTCTTCGTGTTTGCCACTGGAGGCACAGAGTCCTGTCTACTGGCCGTGATGGCCTACGACCGCTATGTGGCCATCGGCTCTCCTCTGCTCTATGCTCAGGTGATGAACAGACAGCTATGTATAGGGCTGGTGTGGGGCTCATGGGGCTTGGCTTTTCTGGATGCTCTCATCAATATCCTTGTAGCTCTCGATTTAGACTTCTGTGGGGCTCAAAATATCCACCACTTCATCTGCGAGCTGCCCTCTCTCTACCCTTTATCTTGCTCTGATGTATCTGCAAGTTTTATCACCCTGCTCTGCTCCAGTCTCTTGCATTTCATTGGAAATTTTCTCCTGATACTTTTTTCCTATGTTCACATTTTGCTTACCATCCTGGGCATAAGCTCCTCTTCGGGGAGAAGCAAAGCCTTTTCCACCTGCTCGTCCCACCTCACTGCAGTGAGCTTCTTTTATGGCTCAGGATTACTCCGCTATCTCCTGCCAAATTCAGGATCGACTCAAGAGTTGATCTTCTCCCTCCAGTACAGTGTGATCACCCCCATGCTGAATCCCCTCATCTACAGTCTGAAGAATAAGGAGGTGAAGGCAGCTGTGAGAAGAACGCTAAGAAAATGTTTCCAATGTTTCAAATAATACTTGAAAAATCCGAACAACAAGGAAAATGAACAGAGCTACAATAAGCATTGTCTGCTAATTTAGGAAAATTTCCTGAGGTGGGATCTGGACAATTTCTTAGGCCTTCTCTTAATGATATTGATAAAAGGTGGAACATTATTTTCTTGGGATGGTATTAGCTTAGTTATGCTCAGAGGAAGATGAAGGAGATAAACTTCTCTAAACTTTTTCATATAAAATTCTTATAATTGTTATATACACCTGGCAGACATTGTTATTGCCTACTCAGTCTATCTACCATTTTCCAGAAACTAAACTCTACTTGTTCAAGAGGGTTCTAGAGAGGCTTCCTAAAGTCCTCCCTATCAACCCTGGTTGTTAGTCACTCCTTCCTGACCCAGTGCCAGGCCAATGCCAGATCATTTGCTTTCGCGAGAATTTTAATCTTGAAGAGCAATTCAGAGAAGCAGAGGTGAGCTTTTACAAGTGTCCTCGCTGCCCTGATCACTGAAGTTATCTTAGATTCTGGTCTTTAAAAGTCAGATATATAAATATGAATAAGAGCATATAATTAGATATTTGTATTGTCGCACACAATGTTAAGAAATTTATAGGCATTCTCCCACTTAAATATTGTAATAAATGCATTAATCAAAAACATTAGTTATCCCTATTTCAGAGAAAAGAGAAAGATTCTGAGAAGTAAGTGACAGGGTTGGAATTGAGAACCAAATGGACTTAAACTAAAGCCAGGTGTTTTTTTTAATTAGTTTGATAACTGACCCGCCTATGGTGTTGTAAGCTATCCTGGACTCAATTTATGAATTTTATTTTTAATGTTTATTGCTCATTGCTTTGTTTTATTTAAAATCAGAATTAGATTTTGTCATTTGCAAAAAGGGACTTAAAAGATATACATTGGTACCACGATAGAATGATACAGAAATCCAAGGACAATTGGGTATTTGAAATTGTTTATTGGACCCAGTAATTTTCATTAGAGACAACAGATAGCATGCCCACTTCAAACTATTTGCTCAATGGTCAACCATCTCTAGCTGCAAGAGAATTGATGATAACAAAATGATTCCCCAGCTTACACATTGCTAGACAAAGAGCTCTATCCCTCAGCCCTCAGAGCAGAAATAAATGTCAGAATGCAAGGCAGTCAATGGCAGAGCAAATGCTGGACAGAGCCTGCAGTAAACTCGTGGAAGAAAATGGTAGAATTTTAGGAAAGATGCCTTAGATGATAAAAGATAGATGAAAAAATAATTAGAAGGAAAATTGGGAGAGGTGCATTGAATAAAATTATCATGGTTAAAAATTATCTTTCTTATCCAGGAGTGGTGGCACACACCTTTAATCCCAGCACTTGGAAGGCAGAGGTAGGAGGATCTCTGAATACGAGGCCAGCCTGAGACTACATAGTAAATTCCAGGTCAGCCTGGACTAGAGTGAGACACTGCCTCAAAAAAATCTTTCTTTCTGAAGTTATTGTTCGTTTTTTACTTATTTTACAAGCTGTTAGTTGCCATTCTCCCTTCACGTTGTATACTTCAACAAAGAACATACACGCAAAGAAAAGAACGCTTTCTGGTACCTTTATTACTCCTTAAGGATTATTAGAATAGTTTTTAATGAGCTTTGCTATCCAATAAATATATTTTGAATGTGAAAATTATGGGCCAAGAAACTGAGAATATATTTACAATAAATTCTCACCCCAGGCACCCCTCAGCCAAAGCGTAATAATTATTTGAATAGACCAGTCTATCATGCAAATGCCATTCTCTTACTTCCACTGTGAACTCACAAACAGCAGCCACGGTGGCAGCCATGCTGGGCAAGGTGTCCAGGCTCATCTGTGTTTTGCCTTTGATGAAAGTGATTTGATAAAGATCACACACAAGCTTTGTGGGCCATATTGCCTGATGCCTTCTATATTTTTGCTTCTGTTGTGCTAAAAATTTAGCCATTTACTACTTGGTTACATTTACAATCACTAATTGGTTATTTTATTTATTTATTTATTTATTTATTTATTTATTTATTTATTTATTTATTTATTTATTTATTGGTAGGGTCTCACTCTAGTCCAGGCTGACCTGGACTTCACTATGTAGTTTCAGGGTGGCCTTGAATTTACGGCAATCCTCTACCTCTGCCTCCTGAATGCTGGGATTAAAGGTGTGCGCCACCACGCCAGGCCACTACTTGGTTATTTCTAATCTGTAGGAATACTGATATTTTGCACATTGATTTTGTACCTGTCAAATTTGTTGAATTGTCTTCTTTGTTCTAGAAGCTTATTTGTAGATGCTATTGGATTTTTGAGCTACATTAAATTGTTCATTCTAACAAAAGTGAATAATTATATATGTAGTGTTTGGTATCTCATTTTAAGTTCCATTAAATAGTAGGGCTTTCAGTATGAACATCATTTAATTGAGATCAACGAGAAAGCATGAAGGCTGATGCTTGTTCTGTTTTCTATATTTCTTTTATTTGTATTTATTTATTAACAGCTTTCATAATTATAAACAATAACTCATGATAATTCCCTCCTTACTCCCACTTTCCCCCTCTCAAATCCACCCTCCATCATATCCCCTCCCCCTCTCAAATAGTCTCTATTTTTAGTTTCGACATTAGCATCTTTTCCTCCTATTATGAAGGTCTTGTGTAGGTAGTGTTAGGCAATGCAAGGTTGTGAATATCAAGGCCATTTTGTCTGGAAGATTGATTGCAAGCAGTCCTACCTTTCCTTTGGCTCTTACAATCTTTCTGCCACCTCTTCCACAATAGACCCTGAGTCTCGGGACGTGTGATAGAGATGCCCCAGTGCTGAACACTCCACTGTCATTTCTTCTCAGCACTATGGTGCCTTTTGAGTTATCCCAGTGATCACCACCATCTGGAAAGAAAAGCTTCTCTAGCCAAAAGTGAGAGTAGCATTATTTTATGAGTATGAACATTTAAAAAGTGCTTCTAAGGCAGTTTGGTGGGCATAACATATGCATTTATCCAGAAAACAGCAGGCATTACTCCCCTAGGGCTCATGACCTCCCCTGCCATAGGCTTTTGACTAGGTCTTCAGTACAGAATATATATTCCCTTCAGTGGAGTGGGCCTCAAGTCCAAGTAGAGAGTGATTGGTTTCGCCCCTAACATATTACCACTATTGCACCAGTTGTCACATTTAGCCTGTCTGGCCAATCTTAAGTCTTGCAAGGTCCACTTCTGTTCACCACCATTGATGACTTCTCTCTCCCATAGGACTGCATGCAGTTTGTTTTATTCTTTGGTTCCTTTGATTTCTTTGAACATTCTTTTGCATCTTGAGTTAATTCAATGCTTTGGTTTTTTTTCTTTTTTTTGGGGGGGGGTTCAAGGTAGGGTCTCACTCTAGCCCAGGCTGACCTGGAATTCACTATGTCTCAGGGTGGCCTTGAACTCATGGTGATCCTCCTACCTCTGTGTTGCAGTCAGCTTTCTTGTTGCTGCGCAAAAAGAATCCAAACAAAAGCGGCTTGTAGAGGAATGGGTTTATTTGGCTTACGGACTCGAGGGGAGACTCCATTCTGGCAGGGAAAACGATGGCATGAGCAGAGGGCTGGACATCACCTCTGCCACAGCACTGCAAACAGCGGCAGGAAGGTGTGCCAAATACTGGCAAGGGAAAGCTGGCTTATAACCCCCATAAGCTCGCCCCCAACAACACAGCTTCATCGAGGTTGTAAAACCCAAACTGCCATCAGCTGAGGATCGATCTATCAGAACACATTCAATTGTTTGTGGGGGACACCTGTATCAAAC